>KL254470.1:3808-21539 GCA_000699545.1 Podiceps cristatus | reverse complement strand
ACACTGTAGTGGAACATGACTAAAAAAGATTTATCCCACACGTCATTTCCAATTTGGCACTGATAGCTTAGCATTGTTCTATACAGATATTGATGATCTCAGATGCCTGTTAGAAGACTGCATCCTCAACACTGCTCAGAGAGGAGTGGAAAATGAGCACACAATGCATTTACATAAGGGAAGAAGAGTGTAAGCATCCATATAAAACAGATAGATCATGGCTCCATGCACCAGCCACTGGACAGGTAATGAACTTTCTTCTCTGGACGCTTGCATATTGACGGCATTAAAAATTATCAAGGGGCTCCAGGGCAGGAGAAGGAGGTGGCAGCACAGGCAGCGATGCCAAGGCAAGACTCACGGCCATGGGAGACAGGAGCGGAGGGTCGCAGGAGTGGCTTGGGAGGACTGTGCAGAAGCTGCAGCACTGGACTTAAGGCTTTTAAACTCACATTCACACATGCTACTAACACGGAGAGGATAACAGTGATATAACTTAGAGTCAGCACACACAAAGCAGGCTTCCCCCTTCACAGTGGGATTTACCAGTCATTAATTTATAGCTGAAATCCAGGGAATGTCTGTCTTGTACTGAGGAGCAGACACAACAGTTGTTTCTTCTGAGGCCACTTAATCCTGCCCCTGAAAAAGCGACTGTGGCTACTCCCCCCTTCACTCCCCTGCAGGGGCAGCCAGGAAGCTGCAATCACTATATACATTTCTGTTCACTCTTCATCCGTTGTCTTGCATGAAGGAAGTTTAGTTTATGAGCTTATTTTGTGTCTGCTATCAGCTATATTCCTTCAGTTCTAATTTAGTAAATTGTGTACTGAAGATGCCCAGGCAGACCCCACAAAGGTTTCAGTATGTGAAGTATCCTCTGAGAGAACAACTGAGCACCATCACTTGGGTTTTCCAACACTCCCTCCCACAAGCAAATTTTAGCTCTATTTGGGGCTGTTGATGTGCTGGTCTCACTCCACTCTCATCCCTAGAACTCAAGGGCTCAGTAAAGGGACTCCCTTGAGTATCCAAACCCCTACAGTCAGGGAGCAGCAGGTGAAGCTACTCATAACTTGGAGAAGAAACCATGGCCCTGCACTGAATCACTGCTGAGCTGAAGCACCAGGTGCTCAAGAGGACAAGTGTTTTTAAGAACTCAATTCAGAGTTTTGCATTGCTCTTCCAAGCAAGAACGCATCCTGGCGAAAAGCAACACAGGCTCAAGGCTTCCCAAAACAGGTCCTGGGAGCGTGGTACGTGCCCAGGCCAGAAGGGCACATATGGTTTGTACAAGGAGGAGGTTGCCCCTCCTCAGCTGATTGCACAGAAGTGAAAAACCACAGGGAACGGTGGGGTGAAGAAATGCAAAGCGTGCTCATCTTGCAGAAGTACAGAACAGCTTGGATCAGTCACCAAGGCCCTCCAAAACAAAGCGAAAATAACTTTTGAGGCCTGTGAGCAAAAGCAATAAACAGTTCAATATAGGCTGCTCTAAATATTGCATTGGAAGTACATTGGAATCTAATTTACACTTTGCTGATCCTTACAAATTCCACTTGAAACCAAAGTACTTTTCCATTCACTTTCCAGCAAATATTTCCTATGAGAAAGCCCCAAATTTGAGCTTTCATCTTCAGATATAATTCCAATGCTATTTTAGAACACTTTCTAAATTCTGTTAAATAAAACTATATTGAGAGAGACAAAATAATTAAGGATATTTAACAGCACAATTGCCTTTTCACTGTATTCACTTTGATTCTAGAAATCCAGTAATACAGAAGAATCCAAAACACCCAAAACCCAGTGCCTACAGAACCATTAGAATCCATTTTAAAAATTAACCAGACTTGCCCAGACTGCTGATTTTTTTTAATAAAATCTTGACATAAATACAGAAGTAAAACACATCAGAATAAGATTCCTATATATTTTATAATTCAAAAAGCTAAGATGACCCCCCCAAAAGAAAATCACTCAACTAAGGCACTCAAGCTGTAATTAATTATCATCAGAAGCACAATTACAACCCAAATTATTTACTTTACAGCATCAAACTAAGAAAAGGTTTTGAATTCATTCATTAAAAGTCCAGTATATCTTACATGCAAATATGTCAGGTAGAAACAGCTCAAATGGAGCTGATGGAGACTACAGATTTCTGAATTCCTTTTGCCAGGTTCACCTGCAAAGCACAGTCAGACAAGAAAACAGCTACAAGTTTCAGTGTTGGCAAAAGGCACTTGCTGGTGGAACCTGAAAGAATGCTTCTGCTTCCTCCTTCCTCTGATCCCTAAATGACTGACTTTGGAAAGCATGGAGCATCTCTCTTTTTCTGCCCCCTTTGGTAATAAAATCATTTAAAACCAATGATCAAATTTGAGATGAAAGATTTCAGATCAATGTATCATCTGTCTGTTCTGCTCCCCAAAACAAGGGAATTGGTTGGTTAAAAATCCAGAACTGCATCTCCCTCCACCATAACCACTGAAGCTCAGCATGGGACAACTCTCCTGGAGAAGGACTATGGCATATGGAGCCAGTAGGCAGGACAGAGCCTACCAGGTAACCCTCTGGTCAGAGTACACACACTAGTTGGCCACAGCTGTTGGCCTGGGCTTCTTAGCCAGACTTAGGAGCATCCTGAGTGACCAGAGGACGGGCAGAGGAGTCACACGTTTCCACTGTGCAGCCATTTATTTGCCAATTCCAGCAGCCCCCTGCTCCCTTCAAAACTGAAGACAGGAGAGCTGGCCAACACCAGCACAAGCAGGGGCACCACCAGAGGACAGAGAAGGGCTACCTGTAGGACATATGACCAAAGGCTACTGTTGATAAAAGAAGGTCCTTTGTAAGCTCCTGCTTGTACATCTTTGCTGAGGTCTGATTCATCAAACAAGAAAAAGGAGACTATGCATAAAATTATATTTTCTGTGTTAAGTCATTTACCTGAACTAAGGCACCAACTACCAGTGGTTACAAACTAAAGGGTTTCATATGCTTCAAAGATACAAGTTGTGACTATATTCAAGCTATACTGCTTCACCGAGACACATCAATCACTCCTGCCAGAACCCAGTTATCAATGCCAGCTAAACCTAAAGTAGTAGCATTTCACATATATTCTGAAAGATGTTTTTCTGATACCCCAAAGTCTGGGATTTTGCAAGACTGTTAGCAGAACAGCTACAAGGAGCACCAAGTACTAAATTGTTTGGCATCTATTCAGCAGCCAGACATACTTCCTACAACCTGTGCACCAAACAGAGTCTTCTACACACTCAGCTCGTTCCTTTTACATCCTGTCATGCAGCAGACTTAACTTTGTAAATTGACCTTAAGATGAAACCACAAAAAAAAGACAAGACTGAACTTCATCTTTCAGTAATTTTTTTTTCCTGGAGAAGCGTTGGTTAACTTCAGACATCAATCTCAGATTCTTGTTTTGAGAAACCAGGTTCAGCATACCGGCAGGGAATTCAGCACGCCTGATGCTGAACAGCTCTCTGGAGGGTGTAGCTGTCTTTCACTACCTGGATAGACATGAGGGTAGCTACTTAACTTTAGCACAAATCAGATGCCTAAAATTAGGCAACATAAATACCCATCCGTGTTACTCAAGTGCAGTGGTATTTGAGAAATGGAGAGGAGCAGATTAAAAAAAAAAACACACCACTGTAAAATTCCACTAAAGAGATGTACTTCCAATTATTAAACTATTACATGTTAACAAATACAAGAACTGCCATCAAGTATCATTTACAAGATAGAAGAAACATTCAATCTACAGAACATATGTTCAAAGAGGAACTACAGTAGCATTACATACTGTGCGTCATTTTAACCATGTGGCCTAAATCAAGGAACAATTGACTAAAACGCTACAAAACTGTAATTTATAAGACTGCTGTGACTGCTAATACAGTGTCCTGCAGTTTATTCCCAGACCAAGTCTAATGTTTTAAAGCTAATCTGAAAGCAAGAAACAAAGGTTATGAAGTGCTCATAAGATCATGCATTCTATAATCCAATTTTTATTTTGAAGCAGCAGTTCAAACTGCATCAAAATGACACAATAGGTCATTTTCACATCTTTGATTCATCAATCTAATGAGAGTTGACTGTACTTAAAGAAATGAATAGACTACAGACAAAAATTTGGATGGTCAGCCTTTTTTATTCTTGCATACATGAAAAGATCTTAGATTATCTTGACAAGTGTCCAGCTGCATTAGTCACACAGGCAATCAGTCAGGTGGTTACTGGTGTCACACAGAAGATTATGTGGAAAGCTACAGCATCATTTTAATTAAAACACTGAATTCCTGTTAGAAGTACTCATAATCACCAAACCCATACACATGACATATGCAACCGTAATCAATGACTGCCTGAAGGTCCAAGTGTGACCCACAGAGGTACAAACCTTCAGGAATGATACGCAGTCTAGACAAATGCTGAAAATAATAATAGGCTGCCTGCCCCAGTTTCCCTGAAATTGTCCTCAAGCAGAGAATAAATTGATGATTTGATTTTTAGCCATTGAACCCTGTGCTACTCTTGGCTGAAACCGCCGTTCCTGGGCATTTATAAGGCATAAAGCCCAGTTTTCATTTGCAGGTCATTTTAGACACAACCTAGTAACGCAACCAAGTATAACTACCTTCCTCAGTGAGTAACCCCACTGAGCATCCCCGTCATGCCCTGACAATTAACCAGGAAAGAATTTCTTATCTCAACTAGGGCAGAGCTGCCACCACAGGCCTTTGGGAGATATAAGGGATGGGAAAAGCAGGTTACTGTTCAGATTTAGGATTCCAGATCTGTCTGTCCATTACTAATGATCCATCTACTTTGTTCTTGTGAGATATGAACCTTTTCAAGTACTTGGAAATCCCATGCATGGGCTATTTTCCTTGGAAGACTTAAAGTCAAAAGTATTAGCCTACTTATGTGACTGAGATGGAGAAGGGATGCGGGCAGCTGAATGTGACAAGAAGCAAAGCAATATATATAGGCAGCAATTCCTTTCCCCATGCCACTGCCACCAGGCAAGAAATCAGGAACGTATTCTGACATCCTGCAACTGGACAACAAGAAAACAAAAGAAAAATTAGAGTAAGCGAACACAGCCTGCATTCCACACAAGCCACAACCCAGCCAGCACTGAGGACACATCTGCTACAAAGCTGTGCCCTTGATGGAGGTGTAGCCACATCGCTTGAAACATAACTGCTCGAGTCTCTGCACGCCTCCACACATATGCCAGATACTCCTGGAGTCTCAGGATGAATTATTGCTCATCCCCAAGTCAGGATCCTCAGAGTTTGCAGCATGCTAACCAGGCTTAGGATGCCTACGCAGTTACCACTTCTTACACGCCATGCTGGGCTTGAATCAGTTTTTCTACACCAGATGTCCCAAAAAGAGTATTTCCCTGTTAAAGGCTGTACTTCACTGCAGACTTTTCATTAGAGTTTAAATCTCCTGTAACATGGACGGAGAAAGGTTCAGACCTCTCAAAGAACAGGAAACAGAGAAGCATCTCCAGTGATGGCATCTCCCGAACAAGCAGGTGTCTGTGTTCACGAAAAGAAATGGTTGTGTTTGGTTTGGTTTGGTTCATATAATCCATGGGGAATTACCAGTGCCCATCTAACCAACAACTTGCAATGTACCACTGCAAATATATATATATTGCTTTTATTTTCCCTAAAATCAACTTAACTAGCTTTTATTCTTTTCATATCATTTTAGGCAGTTAATGTATTCTCTTCCCACTGGACAGAGAATGAACACATTATCTGTCCGTCTTATAGGGCCCCTGACAGCAAAAGAAAACACGGTTATTGCTGTCAGAACTCAAATGAAATATTCTGAACATGGCAAGAAGTTATTAGCCTGATGTTCAGAAGACAAGCTCAAAATGGAAAAGGGAAGGAAAAATATTTCCCCTACTCTTCTAGGCATTTGTGGGAAAATTAGGTTATCCTCTTTTGCTTGTTGAATTAGGTTTGGATTGTTGGGGGTTTTTTTCTGTGTTGAGATATCTTAAATATACCATTAAGGAGATGCAGGATATGTTTTTTTAATCAAAATACTGATAATTGAGTGAGCAATTATTTTTTCCTTAGAAAAAACTTTAAAATATTACCTTAAATTTATATCTTAAATTATGCATACTAAATCAACCAGGTAATGCCATTTCAGTGCACAGTAAATTCACAGCAAGAAAGATTTGTGGTATGACAGATAAACCTAGAAGCTCTAAACCAACACAGTCACCTTTCAAATCTCTTTCCTTCTGCAGTTAAAAAAAAGGCCAACAATAACAAAAAACACCATGGCTGCTGACATCTTCATATACTAAGCTTACCTACTTTAACTAGGTTCACCTATAATTTGACAGAACAATCTGCTCCGCATAATAATTGGAAAACATAAAAGCATAGTGCAACAGTGAAGAAAAGGAAAGGGAAATATTTTTCCTGCACACCCAAGTGGTGGCAAAAGGTGAAAATTGAAGCTCAGTGAGATCTCATCTCTCCCAGAACATTAGTGGGAGAACTGCAGTGAAAAATGTACTTCTTACGACTTTAGAGGTGGAGAGTACCCAGTATGGTATGGGGCCAATCTCCCCGTAAGGGGCTCTCAGGGACTTGTGCCAGGCAGCCCCTACCACTCACGTCGAAGTCAGCAGCTGCCAAAATTACACTTGTCTCCAAAGGGTTTCCCTGAGCGTCCTTACTTTCTAAAGTCATCCAGGGGGACCAATACTGCTTGATGATGAAATCACATGGCTAGATAGCATGCACATAAAAATGGCATTAAAACAAATTAACTATGTAATAGCGTTCAGCAGCAGGCCATTTTGACATTTGAGAAGGTAAGTCCACTGACATCTTCTATGTACATTAAAGATACAATTAGTTTGATGTGAAAAAGCAATTCTTGAACATTCTAGAAAACCACGCATTTAATAAAAATAAAATTCCAAAAAAAAAAACAGGCAAAACAAACCAAACAAAAAAAAAACCAACCAAACAACAAAAAAACCCAAAAAACCAACAAAACACACACACACCCCAAAAAACACCCCACAACAACCAAAAAAAAAAAAAAAAAACAAACAACAACAACCACCAACCACACCAAAACCACGCACCACCACCCCCCCAAAAAAAAAAAAACCAAACAAAACAAACAAACAAAAAAAAAACAAAAAAAACAAAAAAACAAAAACAAAAAAACCCCACCGAAACACCAAGCAGAACACACAGCTGCACCAAATCTGTCCACCCCAGTATTCTACCTCTAACAATCTTCAACAGCAGACATTAAAAGACAGGACAAAAAAATTTTCTGTCTCCATTCTCTAGTGACTTGCAGTTCACAGACCTCCTAAGCCAAGCGCACTATCTTTGTGTTTAGACATTTTAAGCCAAAATTAAATATACATTTATAATACAAATATTTTATACAAATATTTTGAAAATTATCTAAATCCAGACTCTTGGATTTAGTGCTATTTATGCCACTTGTTCAGACTTGATTAGATCTATTCTTTTCAAGAAGTACATTTCAAAGTAAAACTACCAATTTACAAACCTAACAAGTATTTCTCTATATTTTTCTACAACAATTTATATCAAGCTGATCCATACAAACCTCAAAATATGTTCCGAATGAGTGTGGAAATCCAGCATATGTGATAACCTCAGGAATGATACTACTTCTCTATTTAGAGCCCTGCTTATTTCTAAAGACTTCACTGTATTTATTTTCAAATTTAAAGACTATTTATTCATAACAATAAAATAATTTTTAAAACTGCATTGCTCCTCTGGATTACAGAAATTCTGAAAGAATCCTAGGTAACAACTTTTGACAGTGTGAGAACTGGTATCATCAACAAGGTGCAACAGTCATTTGAAGGAACTTCTTTCAAATTCATAATATTCACATTTTAATGTAGTAAGTTCTGGTTCTGTAACAATGCAAGAGAATTCATATCCAGCCCCATTTTCTCATAATGCAGATGAATTACACAGGTTTCTTTCAGAGGTCTGGTTACCTCTAGAGGTCACTTGCAATGCATTCACTTCACTCCTCCAAAAAGAGCCTCTTGACCTTTCTGAAAAGTCTCAGTGCACTATGGAAAACAGACAAAAATAACAGAGAACTGCTCTGAACTTCGATGGGTTTCTCTACACTTCAAAGCACGTTTGGAGGAAGGGAGGCACCTCCTGTGAGAAAGTAAGCTTTGATTACACAATGGTAGGATCATCAACATTGCACCCATTTTTAAAACAGATAGAATGGAGGAACTGGGAACTACCGACCTGTAGCCTCACCCCTGTGCCTGGGAAGACCATGGAGCAGATCCTCCTAGAAGCGATGCTAAGGCACAAGGAGGACCAGGAGGTGATTTGAGACAGCCAGCATGGCTTCACCAAGGGCAAGTCCTGCCTCACCAACCTGGTGGCCTTCTACAATGGGGTGACTACATCAGTGGACAAGGGAGGAACTACAGACGTCATCTATCTGGATTTCTGTAAAGCCTTTGACACAGTCCCCCACAACATCCTTCTCTCTAAATTGGAGATACATGGATTTGATGGGTGGACCATTTGGTGGATGAGAAATTGTCTGGGTGGTCACACCCAGAGGGCAGTGGTCAATGGCTTAATGTCCAGATGGAGACCAGTGACAAATGGTGTCCCTCAGGGATCTATATTGGGACCAGTACTCTTTAACATCTTCATCAACGACATAGACAGTGGGATTGAGTGCACCCTCAGCAAGTTTGCAGATGACACCAAGCTGAGTGGTGCAGTTAACACACCTGGGGGACAGCATGCCATCCAGAGGGACTTCAACAAGCTCAAAAAATGGGACTAATGTGAACCTCATGAGGTTCAACAAAGACAAGCACAGGGTCCTGCACATGGGTCAGGGCAATCCCCAGTATCAGTACAGGTTGGGGGATGAAGGGATTGAGAGAAGCCCTGAAGAGAACAACTTGAGGGTACTGGTGGATGAGATGGATGAAAAGCTGCACATGAGCTGGCAATGTGCGCTGGCAGCCCAGCAGGCCAACCGTGCCCTGGGCTGCATCCCCAGCAGCGTGGCCAGCAGATTGAGGGAGGGGATTCTGCCCCTCTGCTCCACTCTGGTGAGACCCCCCTGCAGTGCTGCCTCCTGCTCTGGGGCCTCAGCACAGGAGAGACACGGAGCTGCTGGAGCGGGGCCAGGGGAGGGACATGAAGATGTTCAGAGGGCTGGAGCACCTCTGCTGTGAGGACAGGCTGTGAGTGCTGGGGTTGTTCAGCCTGGAGTAAAGAAGGCTCTTGGGGGAGCTTACTGCACTCTTTCAGTACTTAAAGGGGGATTATAAGAAAGACGAGGATGAACATTTTAGCAGGGCCTGTTGTGATAGGACAAAGGGGTTATGGTTTTACACCTAAAGAGAGTAGATATAGACTAGATATAAGAAAGAAATTTTTTACAATGCGGGTGGTGAAGCACTGGCACAGGCTGCCCAGAGAGGTGGTAGAAGCCCCATCCCTGGAAACATTCAAGGTCAGGCTGGATGGGGCTCTGAGTGACCTGATCTAGTTGCAGATGTCCCTGCTCGTGGCAGGGGGGTTGGACTAGATGGCCTTTAAAGGGCCCTTCCAATCCAACCCAAACTATTCCATGATTCTATGATCAACTATTTTCTCCTGACCTGCAGAGATATAAATAGCTTTTCAGCCCTTAAGTGTTTAAAGTAAAAATAAAACAGCAGGAGCACAACACTGTTATGTTCTGTCTACGTGATTCTGGTTTTCATTATGCTAAATCATATTATGTTGTATTTATACTCTTCCCTTAAAAATAAAAAAAAAAAAAGGGACTAAATAAGATTTTAAAACCTTTTAAATATATCAAAATACTTTGCAAATAAGGTTTACATGTTCAATTTCCATGACACAATTAGGAGTCTTTCTGTAAAATCCAGAACTTCTGGTATTGTAATTTCATCATGCTTTTCAAACCAGGTACTTCATCATATGTATTACAATTGCTATTTTTATAGGTCTACATTGCCACAAAAAGGAGGAGGGAAGGATAGAAATTGAATAAGAATCCCAAACCCAAAATTTATGGATTAATGGTGATTTTAAGTGAAAAATGTACAAGAAATGTGCTCTAAAGTAACTGATGTAATTGGGGAAGGAGGGGGGAATGAATAGATAGATAGATAGATAGATAGATAGATGAAATAGTTTATTTTCCTGCCACAAAAGAACAGTCTTGGAAAACTGAAATTCTCATTCAAGATCACAGTAAAAATTGCTAGAGCACAGATTCAGCAAACCATTTAACATCCAACAACTGTATTAGTTCTGATATATACACATTTTTATGTCATTCGAAATGTAGAACTAGAATTAGCTTTTCTGAATAGTTCTTTCATAGAGAGGTGAAATATCACTAGTTGTCCCATTAAATGTTGGTTGGTTTTTTTTTTTCATAAAAATTAACTCTTTCTGCAGAGCCCTATTTGTGGCTATGAAATTTTTATTACAGTACCTACATTTTTTTAATGACCTCCAATACTCAGTAACTAAATTTACGAAAAGACAATTGTAAAGTGTATGTGCAATAGTAATTTCCATGGTCCTTGCCAGAGGCTATTACTTCTGTGAAAGCCATCTTGGATGACTATCTATAGGGTTTATAACATCTCATTTTATGAAACATAAGCATACTATCTAAACAGCATCTTATAACCTATTCAAAACTGAGTTTTCTAAGTTACTTAAGCAATTCAACCATTGATACGATTAATTTTGATGTAAATCTCTCTCAGGAACTTCAATGAGCCAAGTCAGGAAAATCCAAATTAGATTAAAGAAATGTAAACTGGATCTCAGAAGCTCGTAAGTAATGATGTTAACAATATTTCCCCAATATTAGCTAGAAATTACACATTTATAATAATTTAAAAAATGCAGTTAGTTCCTTAAGAAACATAGATGTTACTCAAGGATTCCTAGAAATATTTTTCAAAGATTCAGTTAAGGGGATTTGACAATCAAACAGGATGGTTTTGCTTCTATGTTATGCACCTGCCTGTCCTACTCTTCAGAAATGAGCACACAACATAGTGTTGAGTCCTAAATTTCGGGTTTTTTTTGGGGGGAAATGAGGACATTTATTTCCAGATCTCATATCCTAGGTGAAGTCATATGCTTCTCACATGGGACTGACATGCTCACAGCTAGGCCAGCCTCCTCCACTGCAGGCTTCTTGGAAGGAAGGAGAAGGACAGCCTAAGAACCTGGAGATGCAACATTCAGCCCCTCAAAAAAGTGGCAATTATAAACAGTGCCACTGCATGAAAGCTTACACTGAAGAGAACAAATTCGAAGGTAAAAATGAGTGCAAAGACAGCAAAATCTATTTTCATAACCAATTACAATTCATGTTTTTTCCCCAAATCTTACATATGAAAAGGAAAAAAAGGAAGATGAGTAAAGACATTACCAGTACAGACTATAATCAGGGTGACCTCACGCATACCAATGTGCAACTAATAAAATGACTTGTTTGAAATCTATCTTATATTTACAAAGAGCGCTCATTCCACCCAGAAGGAGTCTCTGTGTGACCAAGAACAGGGTCTATAAAACTACAGCATATTTCAGAAGACGGGCCAGACACAGGAACATTAAAAATTTGATAATTCTATCTTAGCAGAGCAGCATGATAGATGGCACTTTTATGCTGTAACCTAATAAAGTGCCCTCTTTTTTCTATCCCACCAAAAGAATATTATGCCTTAAAGTAGATCGAATTAAAAATATGAGGGTATGAGAGCAGTTATTGGTTTGGATCAGAGAAGCCTCTGTGCCAACAGTGATCCCCACACAACACCAAGCTGCACCTACACCTGAGGTGAGGTCCCCATACCTGGGTGCTCCCTACCTTCCCCCTCATGCCCTCAGGACAGGGGGGTGATTAATGCAGTCGAGTCTAATGGTAAAGTAAATGAATCAGCACCATTAAGTTCCTCACCTGAAACATGAGAGAGAGTTTGGTTTCTTATAGGTTTTCAGGCTTCAAACAGCTCTGCAAGGAATGATGCCATTAACATTCCGCAAAAGCCTTTGGCCCTTTGGCAGACCAGCAGGAAGACGGCCCTGCGTTTCCTTACAGGCTAGCTCTACTTGCGAGACCAGTTTGAAGATATTAGCTAGAGGGGTTTTGAATTCCAATCTGCATCTCCCTGTGGAGCTGGACACCACAGGGGTGCCACAGGCCCAAGGAGGCTGCAGGAGCAGCCAGGGCATGTGGACACCCAGCACTGTACTCCATAAGAGACTTCTGGCTACTTCAGAGCAGTAACAGCAGCATGAAGACAATGAGAAACACTGTTCACAAGGAAGGAACTGATAGTATCGTACCCTCCTTGTGAGACTATCTCCTTTCTGCAGCTCTCAGGAGGAGGGGGTTCAACAGTCCAGTGCCAGAGGAGCCTCCATGTTGAGATCTGAGTCCCTGCAATCTACTTCTTTCCCGTCCCATGAGCAGCAACACACATCCTGCTGCAGATTTTGTCACCGCCAATAGAAGCCATGACACCAGGCAGGAGTAAAAACCAAAGCAATAACACCCATTCTGATTTTTTCATTTTTTTGTGAACTAAAGAAAAACTTGTTGCATACATCCTTATGGCAAAAGTTAAAGTAGTTTCCACCACACACATAAGCCACTATGTGAGTTTGCTTCTGTATTACAGGAAAGACTGAAGTGAGAGAATGAACAGAGAAGGGCAAAACAAACAATTAAAAAGTGAATATAATTTACAACAAAGGCTGCTCAACTTGTAGCAAACAATTGTTCAGATAAGCAACAAAAATCCTGAAAACAGACCCACTGTGTATTTCATATCCTAGACTGTCTCAATTTTGAGCACATAATTTCTGACCTCCCTCCCCATCCCAAATGGAACAATTTGATATTTCAATCCTAAAGTAATAAAACATACAAAAGACTTCATTTACTTGGAGAAAACTGATGAACCTTCATCTGTAGTCAAGCTATTGCTCAGATGTGACACAGGGGCCCACTTAAAGCTCAACAGGAGTTTCTGAATAGCTCTTTGTGTGACACACTTGTTCTAGAAAAAAAAAAAATCATTTGCTTTTGTTTTTATTTTACTGTTTCCACTTTAGAGATAAAGTTAATGAGAATCTAAGCAGCCATCCTATTCCAGAACAATCGTGTTTAAAGGTAAGAAATAACCAGGAGTACCTATATGTGTAGAGAAGTCCCCTGTACGCATTTTAAAGAAGAAATTCCAAAAGAAATTCAGCTATTCTAAGTTTCTGTATAAATAAAATACTAATCTGCTTTGGCTAAAGAAAAATCAACTTTGATGAAAACTTTCAGCTAACAGCAAAAAGCACAGCTTTGCTCCTGTTGTTTCACCACCTTCCACTGAACTGGGAATTTTAACTCACACACACACACCCCCCTTTTTTTTCCCTCAGATAGTTTTTTTCCCTTTAAAAGTGTAAGATGACCTAAAATCAAATAACTTCTTCAAATCCTCTATTTTTTGTAAGCATACTATCCTCTAGCTAGTCAAATTGTCTATTGCAGTTCTGTGGGAAAACATGCAAAACTGTCTTATCCCAGTCAGGAACTCTTAACAGAGTCAGGAACTTCAAGAAAAATATTGAAAAAGTTTTCTGTATTCCACTGCAAGCAAGCCAAATGGAAATCCCACTGATGCAGAGTAGTCACAGTCTTATTGCATGCATCCGTCCCTCCCAGATGAAAGATTTCAACTGCTGGATAAACACAGGACAAAATGGCAAGAATAAAAAAATCTGAAAACAGAAATCTGATGTATTGATTGTGATACACAATAAAAGATAGTAACATTTCCATGCATGACAACTTTTCATGAGTTACTAATACACCTTTGCTTCCCTTTTTATTTTTCCCTCTCCCTGGAAAAAATATACCCAGTAATTTTGTTAAAAAGAAAGTGTTTTATTTCACAATTCACAGATACAAATCTGCTGAGATGTTATTTGCCAATTACTAACACCACCACTCATCACCAGCTGTGGTATTATTAGGTCTTTTTTAATATGGTAAAAAGCAACTATTCTTTCATCTTAAAATATGGGCTGCATTAAAATACAAAACAAGTATCACAGATAGAAATATCTTTCAGTTAAAGAACAGATTTTAATCTCAGTGCTTTGATTTAATAATAGAAAATCTCCAAGCAATCCAGGGTGAAAGCAGTACATTATACAAAATGCAAAAGAAAAGTGGACAAATGCAAGATAACCATGAAATGTTTGAAAGTCCAAAGGAAAAAAAACTTTTTCTTCAAGGAGTGTTGCCCTAAATTTAGATGTAATTTGACACATTGAACTCTATGTCTCTCTAAAAGAACAAAACAGGAAACCAAACCACATCCTACTTGATACACTTGAATGAGACTTATTAAGTTGAATGATATTTTCTTCAGGCCACAAACAGCAATACAATATTCATCAAACCTTACCAAATCAAACTTTTCTCCCACTTGTTTGCCTCTGGCCCAACTGATTTCCCCTAAAAGTAAATCAATTTTGCACTGAGAAACAGAGGAGTTGATACAAATGCTTCCTGACAAACCAAAGAAACCAGGAAAAGACACTCTATAGTGGGAGATTATTTAATGCATGAAAATTTAAAGAAATAAGTTTTATAGAGAGAGGTAAAAAACTTAATAGACCAATTCAAATATTCTGAGAAAAGATGGGCTCCTGAACACATCATCCCTTCCTTCATCAGTCTTCCACTAACATAGAAGTAAATTTTATTTTTAATAAATTGCATCAAAATTAGACCTTTGGAAGTGATGCATTAGCACAGGGAGTATCTATTCTGTTTATCCTCTTCAACAAAACAACAGTTCTTGCAACTGCTGGGTTACCCAGCGCTCCCTTATCTCAAGTTCCTACAGTGATGGCATCTGCAGCAGCAACAGGCTGCGCATCTGCAAAACCATCAGGACCACAAACAAGTCCCTGTGCTGCAAACTACAATCTGGAGAGACAAGTAAGACAAGTCTAGTTGTCTTCAAACCCACCACCGAACAGCAGGGATGGACTGCAATAGGTGGGAGGTGGGGCTTCAGGACACGGTGATGAGGAGCTTAATGGTCCAGACCCCTTCCAATGTTGGTGCAAAACCTCCAGAAGTCAGTAAGGTCTGGAGGCCTTAACACAAGCAGTAGCTTGGTCACCCACACACAAGGTTTTTCTCTCAAGTCTGTAAATCTGTTGTTCCACATTTATGGAAAACACATAACTATGACAATTTCAAAGCAAGATCAAAAATAACCAATTCCTTGAAAGAAGCCAACAGTCTTGGCATGTACCATTGTCTGGTTAATACTTGACTAGTTCAAATCGACCAAGACCTAAAAGGAATAATGCAGCAATAAAAATCACACATCACCCAGGTTCATGTTGGGTTTTGGTTTACTATAAGAGGGAGAAGTACGGGATTGCTGTTCATTATATGGCACCAACACAGCATAGCTGTGAAAAAAAATAGCCCAACAAAGGAACAAGTAGTGTCTCTCAACATACCTAGCAGGTGCCTTTTACAAGAAGGATAAGCTTCCTATGGCACCTAACAGAACTGAACTCTTTACTTTAAACTGTTATTTTATACTTTATAATAGAGTTACTTACTCATACTCATCCTCCAAAAAAAAAAAAGCAGATGAACGATTAAAAAAGAAAATGACTCACAGAATAGCAATATAATTTGACCTTGCTCACTTACTGAAACTAGAAGTGTGCATATGAAGAACAAAAAAGCACTTCTGAAGTAAATGTCTCTAGTAGAAAAACACAACAGATGTGGATACATTTAGAAATGTTCACATATGATCCACAATGTGATTTTATATATTAGATTTAAGTAGGGTTTTATACCAGTTCTGCAGAGAAGCATGATTTGTAATAACAGTCATTCTTCAGTTTGCTCATATTTCAAAATGTTTGGGTAAAAATCACAGCTCTTCAGTTTATGGTTGACTGGGACCGACAAATTCAGTAGAGGTTATGGATCATTAATACCACAATAAAAGGAAGTGCATTAATGTGTATAATTATTGAAAATGTTTTGTCAAACTGGTGGTTCTTTAGTTTCTCTACAAAGAAAAAAAATTATTTCGAGAGCTGTAAAACAAAGGTTGAAATCCACAGTTGCTAAACAACAAATATATCATAGGGTGCAAGAGAGGGGGGAAAGCATCCAGAGAACTTCCACATCTGTAGGAAAGTAGCATGCAATTATCCTCAATCTATGCAAGATGACAACATGTAATTCACATTATGCTTCCCAAGACACAGCTTGTAGCAATGTCCCATTCAAGAGACCTTCAAAAGATCCTCAGAGCTACAGGTTAAGTAGTTAAAACTGAAGCCAACAAGGAGAGGCAAGCATGATATGATTCCCAGCCTGTTAACCACTCAGAGCTTTTGCCTACTAGCTGGTGAAGGTTGGTAAACATTGACTTCAGGGGGATTCAAGAAAGAAATAGGTTAGAATATGCTACATGTAAAGAATTAAATGTGATACCTCTACTCGCTCTTCCATTATAATTCTCCCTACTGGCTACTTATTGGACCCTGATAATTTTCCTGGAATAAAAATTGAAATAAAAAGCTTTTAATTACTTAATTTCTAGTATCACTTTTCCGTAAACTGTGCATGACAATGTTTTATTTTAAGATGCCAAAAAAGGAGAAAATAGGACTTCCAAGATTTCACTAGGTATACTCAAACCTAATGCCAGATTTACTTTTTTTTTAGTCAAAAATTCAAGGAAAACAAATTACGCAAGTGTCAAATACTGTCACTACATTCATGAAAAATGCTATAGTGAATTTATGAAAGAGTTTGTTAATTTTTCCATCAACAAATTTGATTCTGTGCTCTCTGTCAATAATGTACCAAATAAAACAGTCAAAAGAATATAACTTCTTTGAAAACAAGACTTTGAACTTTGTGTGTGCAGCAGAATAGCTTCCTCCTGTGCTTCTGAAATTTCTCAAGTATTCTTAAGTCCTCCCGTAAGGCATCTTTCAGAGTTCATTCTAAGTCCACCTTCTCTAATAATAAATCTAGTACTTGGAAATCTGCATCAATACATTTTGGCATGAGCATCTGATTTGCTACATGTTTGCACACTGCTATATTATGACCTTTTCAATACTATAACGTTCAAAAACTTTTTTAAATCCTTGGACTTGACATACATGTGTATACTGATCATCTCACAAGAACATACTAAGATAGCATCCTATTTTCTCCTTTGACATCCCCCGTTCTCTCCATCACAAAATTTCAGACATTTTGGCTTTTGCAAAGCTACAGAAACATTCAAGTACTTGAGAAAAACTGTCTAAAACAATGGGCTTTCATCTCCAGCCCTGGACCACCTGGTGGTCTGTGAACCACTCAAACATGCCCACGAAAAGCAACTATGAAAATCAAGCAGTGTCAACACACATAAATTAACTGCCAAGAGGTCTGCATTTTCCCTAGGACCCTCCAAAGATCTTTGGAAATCAAGGAAAGTGGAAAAATGTTCTAAAAGACCAAGAAAAAATGCTTGTATAGAAAGGCCCTGCAACTCAACATTTGTCTTTGC
>KL254469.1:0-22264 GCA_000699545.1 Podiceps cristatus | reverse complement strand
AAGGCATGCTTGCTGTTCTGTGAATACTGGTGGCCGTTTCATCCAAAGGGGCAGGTGAATTCCAGCAGAAGCTGTTTGCTGCACAGATGAACTTTGCCTGTGGTTTAGAAGGTTCCCCTGTGCCTGACTATAATGCTGTCAAACACAGCTTGCAGTCTCCTCACAGCTCTTACTCTCCTGAACTGCAGCAGCTTAAGCACCAAATACACTTTAGGATCTCCCAAGACCCTGAACTCACTCATACCGCAAGTGTAGCAACAAGACCTGGCAGTTCATGCTGCACACACCCTGTACCCTTGAGGTGGCAACCATCTCCTACTCTCCTGCATGGTGCCTACCACTGTGGCTATGAGGCATTATTATACTGGGAATAAAAAGGCAGGGTGCTAAGAGATGAATTCTTGCTTTTTCAGAACAGTTTTTCAGCAGGGAAAACTTTGGTGGAAATGATTCACAGGCAGTGTTTTTCCCTCTTATTTTTCTCCCTCCTGTGTGGCAAAGCCAATGGAGTTTTTGGTCCGACTGCCCTCTTCTGCAATACAGGCATTTTCATATACTGCATTACCATTCTTCTTGATGTACTAGTTCCAGTATTAAAGACTTCAGTGATAACCAATAGCTTGATTTGCATTGGTGAGCAGATGCACACAACCTGCAATGTGTTCAGTATTTGTCACACATTCAACATGTAGCATAATGATTGTTTTGTACCTTATGGAACAAAAATCCACTGAGAAGCTATAAAGAAGAATTTCCTGTAGTGTGCTGACAGACCGCTGCTGTCAGAAACTTGATGCAAGACATAATCTTTTAAAATGTATTTTTATCTTATCTTCAGGCACTTTAAGATATCACATATTTCAGGACATAACCCTGACAGTGTCGCTAAGGATAAAACCAATTAGTCTCTCATAATTTCCTGCAGATATGTTCACTGCAGTATTTATTTTCAGTTCTTCCTTTTGGAAATAATTGTGTCACATACAGAATGAAACTCTTTCTTATTTATGCACTGGGTGATCTAACGAAAATGCACTTTCTGTGCATCCTTTACTGGAGGGAAAGAACTTGCCTTGTACAAATTTGTTACATAGAAAAAAAAATGCAGCCAGTGAATGAGTTTAGCAACTGTACCTTGTCACACTGTTACAGTTGCTCAATGACAGCAGTGTAGGGGTGTGTTTTGTCTTGTGTCAATGGGAATTTGTTTATGCACTAGCCAGTCCCTCAGTATGGTGCACAGAGTACAGAAGATGGAGAAAAAGTAATATGCAGTCCTGAAAGTCAGTTCCTGGAGTTTGCTACAGGTCATAGAATCATAGAATCGTTTGGGTTGGAAGAGATCTTTAAGACCATTGAGTCCAACTGTTAACCTAAGTCCACCACTAGTCCACCACTAAACCATGTCCCTAAGTGCTACGTCTACACATCTTTTATATGCCTCCAGGGATGGTGACTCAATGACTTTCCTAGGCAGCCCGTGCTTGATAACCTTTTCAGTGAAGAAATGCTTCCTAATACTTGATCTAAACCTCCCCTGGTGCAACATGAGACCATTTCCTCTTGTCCTATCACCTGTTACTTGGGAGAAGAGATTGATATCCACCTCACTACAACCTCCTTTCAGGTAGCTGTAGAAAGCAATCTTTTCCTCTAGACTAAACACCCCCAGTTCCCCCAGCCGCTCCTCATAGGACTTGTGCTCTAGACCCTTCACCACCTTTGTTACCCTTCTCCGGACACTCTCCAGCACCTCAGTGTCTTTCTTGTACTGAGGGGCCCAAAACTGAACACAGTGCTCAAGGTGTGGCCTCACCATTGTCTGAACACAGTGCTCAAGGTGCGGCCTCACCATTGTCGAGTACAGGGGGACAATCACTTCCCTACTCCTGCTGGCCACACTATTCCTGACAGAAGTCAGGATACCATTGGCCTTTTTTGGCCACCTGGGCACTTTGGCCACGTGCTGGCCAAAGGTCCTTTTCTGCCTGACAGCTTCCCAGCTGCTCCTCCCCAAGCCTGGAGCATTGCCTGGGGCTGTTGTGACCCAAGTGCAGGACCTGGCACTTGGCCTTGTTGAACCTCATACAACTGGTCTTGGCCAGATCCCAGCCTGTCCAGATCCGCCTCTAGCACCTTCCTCTCCTCAAGCAGATCAACATTTCTTCCCAACTTGGTGTCTTCTGCTAACTTATTCAGTGTGCACTTGATTTCCTCATCCAGATCATTGATAAAGACATTGAACAGCACTGGCCCCAATACTGAACCCTGGGCGACACCGCTTGTGACCAGCTGCCAACTGGATTTAACTCTGTTCACCACAATTCTTTGGGCCTGGCCATCCAGACAGTTTTTTTACCCAATGAAGAGTATTCCCATCCAAGCCACGAGCAGGCAGTTTCTCCAGGAGGATGCTGTGGGAAACAGTGTCAAAGGCTTTGCTAAACTCCAGGTAGACAACATCCAGAGCCTTTCCCTCATCCACTAAGTGGGTCACCTTGTCATAGAAGGAGATCAGGTTAGTCAAGCAGAACCTGCCTTTCATAAACCCCTGCTGCCTGGTTGTTCAGCTTCAAGATCCAACTCAAAGAGGACAAATTACCTCCTTTATGAGAGCTGTTAATTATTTTTCTCCCCTTCCCCCCTAAAAATGGACCTAAATTTTAAGAAAAGACTTCCCAATATGCTAGATCATTTTGGAGCAAAGCCTTTAAAGTCTGAAAAGTTAACAAAGTTTTGAAATGACTCAGTTTTGGGGTTTGGGGGCTTGGCAGTTTCACTTAGACCCTCCTAAAAAAATCTAGTTCCATTAGCTCTGAACTATTATCTTAGCTGGTTGAACCCAAAGTTCTCTCCCTAGAACTGGAAATAGCATGTTAAGTCTCCCCATGTGTCCTGAGCTCCCCAGAGACCCAAGTAGCCTGCAAAAGTCTTTGTGTTAGGGCTGAGGCCCCAGAAAAGCACCTAATGCTAGTGCTTGGTTGCTGTGCAAGAATCTGGTGTGGGTGAGAGAAGAAAGCAGATGACCTGAGCCATTGGCTGCATCTGGTTAGTGCCAGCAGGTGCTATTGTGGTAGGCAAGAAAGGATATAGGCATGGTGGGTAAAAAGAGCCAGGGGGGTGATCAGCCCAGAAAGGAGAACTGCAGAGTGTTAAAACATCATGTTGCAGCCACCATTCTCCCTGTGGTGAGAAGCTAAGGTGGAAAAAGCCCCATTCCACAGGTATCCATCAGGCAGCCTGGCGCTTTTTGTATCCCACTGCACTCCTGTGAGAGATGTATCTGGTCTGTCCAGCACTGGAATACTTTCAGCAAAGTGATGTTATCAGCTATTTCTTTGCTGTCTCAGGGTACAGAAAATTCCCATCATATCTGATAACCTACCTGGACTGAAAACAATTACAGTAAGCCTACTGTCTGGGCATGCTATCATTTACATTTTGGAGCAAACTTTATTTGCTCCATTTTTTTCACTGGTGATAACTGTTTTATTTGGCAGTAAAATAGATTTGTATTAGTCATTGATATATGAACAGTGCTATCACTGGGAGAGACAGCAATGCAGGCTGATAATGGACCATTCAAAGGCAGGCTGCCTGCTCCAATGAAAGATGAATAGTGCACTCTAATGCCAGCAGGCAAAAATTTCAGAGGAGATGTGATTTTGATTAGGGTTTTTCTGTCTTTGAATAATAGCAAAGTCTCAATCTAGTTCATTTGTTTCAGCAAGACTGATAAATTTTTAACAACTGATAATATAAACACTGGGGTTTTTGCCTTGATCATTGCCTGTAAATCTTTGTGGTTTAAAGTTACTCCCCTATGTATGCTTTCACATAGTAAAAGCAATGTCAACTAAATGTATTTAGCAGCAACAGTTGCTGCTAAACAAGTTTCCAAAATAACGGAACTGGCTGTTTGGCATAGGCACTCTGCTCTCACAGGGAAAATCAGCCAGACCTTGCTCCCAGAACTCAAGGTGAGGTAAGACAGCACAGGCAGTTGTGGGTGGCCCTATAACATGGAAACCTCAGGAGTACTTAGCTGTTTAGCAACTAATGCTAAGCAATACATTTT
Organism: Podiceps cristatus; assembly: GCA_000699545.1. Taxonomy (NCBI): domain Eukaryota; kingdom Metazoa; phylum Chordata; class Aves; order Podicipediformes; family Podicipedidae; genus Podiceps; species Podiceps cristatus. The sequence continues at coordinate 18,186 of KL254469.1, read as the reverse complement.
TAAAAAGGAGTAGGAAGATCCTCCAGGTGTGGTGGAAACAGTTGCATGCCAGGGAACAGTAAACCACCCTCTACCCTCCCAGGTAGAGGAGATTTTGTACCCTTCTTTCCTGCCTGGGCCACTGGATAGTGAGGAACCAGGGAGCTTTCAGCCCAGATGCCCTCCTTGATTCCAGGCCTTGGTGGCACATGGAAGAGGCCCCATTCCGTGTTAAGGACCAAATCACTCCCACTCTGCAAACGCAATAGCCAGTTGCCAGTGTTGCCTAGGGGAGGGTTGCCATAATACATTCTCCATGGAAACCTGTTTGCTTTTGTACATGTTGAGGACTGACAGCACTGTAAAGGCTCCTGTTTCAGGAAGGTGTCATTAAAGATTCCAGAGCAAGGCCATCAGCAGTATCCATGAGGGCGTACCTGCCAGATCATTGCTGCCTTTTACTATCAGAGTGTTTTTAGGGTTTCTGCCAAAACCTCATGTTTCTCCTCAGTCAGACCAGAGTACCTGTGGCACACGATCTCCCAGGTGGTCACTCCTTTGCTCTGTGCCAGCAAAATCAGCTATTCCCTTTGCAAATGCTACCCATCTGCTCCTGCCTGCAGTTCGCATGGTGTTTGGTTTCCTCCTCTGCTGTGCCAGTCTGTGGAGGCTCCCATGCTGTAAAACTCCAGTACCGCTACAGAAATGTATCTCTGGGACCAAAGATCAGCTGCAAGGAGAGTGACAAAGACAATACAGCTCTTTGCTAATCCAGAGGTGCTTCACAGCTCCTGAAACCAGACAGCTTAATACACTTTCTCACTCAATTATAGTCAGAAACATTCCTGGCCTGGTCAGTATTCTCTCTCTACCTCTCCCCCTCTTTTTTTAGTCCATGGGTCTCACACTTGGCTGATCACTTGTTTTCTTCAACAGTTCTGGGTGCTTTTCTTATTATTTGGGTATAAGCATCAGTTGCCTGGAGGAGGTGACACGTGAATCCCAGGTGTCCCCATTATCAGGGATACGCATGACAGAGCTATAGCAGCAGTAGTGATGCTTCATCTAACAACATTGTGTCGTGTGGCAAGAGGTGAAACCCTTGCTTCTTCCCAATACAAAACTATACCAACATATGTATCTAGAGCAACTGCTGCTTGCTCTGCCTGGTTACTCTTCCACTTTTGATACACAGGTGCTCAGCATGGACCTTGCAAATGCTGATTGTGCTCAGAGTGAAGCAGGGAAATGAGCTGGTGCTCTGGCCATTCCTAACAGTTAACATGCTGTTGCATAGCAGTATTGCTAATGAAGCCAAAAGAAAGGTCATAAACAGGCTTACAGTTCTGAAAGTGCCTGGGTATTTCTGCCATTGTTGTTATGACTCCTTCAGCAATGATGTTCCTCGGTATTTAATTGTTTAGAGACGTCAGGCATCTGTGAGTCCCAAAAGCCACTGCCAGGCTCTTAGCAGATCAATGTGAAACCAGCATGTAGCTGATTGGAAAGGTTAATGTGACCATGGCCATCATTTCTCTAGTGTTGCTGAGGTACAGTGTTACAGGCTACACATCAATAACCAGCCAAAGTGAAAGCTGGGAATAGATTGAAGCTTTCCTGTGGCTGGCTCCATTAAGGTATACTGAATTCCAGGCAAGACACAAGATAATTTGCATACCTCTTGAAACATGTGGTTACTGCCAAACACCTAGTCTGAAGGCTGTGCAATCAGAAAAGTAGTCAATCAGTTATACAGAGCAATAAACATATACGTAAGGCAGGATCTGGAAGGCCCAGAAGGCTGCTTAAAGATACCCCTCAGCCAGGGTAACATTCATGTGACAGTATTGCTCCGTCTTCTAAAGGAAAACACATTTCCACTGGCATTGCCACCTGGCATCAAATGCATCATAGCTGATTTCTACATGGCAGCAGCCAGATATACAGGAGTAGTAAACAAAGCAATTGTTCAACTCTTCACATTATTTATGTGTTCTCCTTCCCATTGCTGGCAGTAACAAATGATGTTGCACCTATCTCACATGGATCATTTGCTAAGCAGATGGCTGCTGCCTCTGAAAACCAGCTTGTAGCACTCAGGTGCACAACAGATTCTGGCTCTGAAGAGCTGCTGGACCCTATACTAGCTGCATACTTGCAGGGCATGGACACTTGCTCTGGCAGGGTTAGTACAGTGACAGCACACTTGATCAATCCAGGGATTTAGCACAAATCCATCATCACTATTGTGCTGGCCTGAGCAGACCCCAAGAGCAGGAATTTGCAGGGGGTCTATCACACCCAGCTTCACTATAGGTGTTCAACATCTGACCTCCCCGAGAGCTGATGTGAAATAGAGGGTGCAGTGACACAGGAACACACAGGAACAGCAGTTGTGGTTAAGCTGGACACTGACATCTGCAGACCTCCTCTTGCAAAGACTGTCTTGCTAGGGCTACTGTCACATGGTGGCAGGAAATTAAATAAAGCTGCAAGCTCTTGTGTGCATGCTCAGATCCCTGCCTCTATCTGGCAGATGAGCATAAACAACAAAGAGTAGAACAGGCAACTTGGATACTGGTCATCCTGAAAGATATCAATTACCCCGAAGGAAGGCAGAAATTTTGTACAGGACAAAGGCATTCACTACCAGCACTAAATCTACAGAGTCTAAATTGGAATTGCTCCTTTGACTTTTTGGGGTCTTTGTTTTCTTTTTTTTAGAAACACTGCAATTAAAGAAGAGCAAGTAATGCAGTGTTTGTTGTTGAGTCATCCCATACACATCTTTTATTGATATGGTTTAATGATGCATGCCAGACCAACAGATTTGTTTACCTGCAGTATCTCAATTTTTGCAATGACTCCAGGACCCTCAGGACAGCTTTCTGTTGCATATGCTTAAGCTGTTAAGTAAGCTCTACCAGTCAGCGCTGGGAATACAGGTGACATAGTGCTAGCACGTAAAGCCAGCTTAAGAGTTCTCACCCAGATTGTGCTTAGTCACTTGATTTTCCCTCTCTCCTGTGCTGGTGGCAAAGATATATTATGAGCTGAGGAACTTACTGACACAAAAATCATGATCTTTTGGGCTGCTGTCCTGCTATGTGGCAGCCAAGCATCTTATGTTCAGTTGCTTCCTATCTGCATGACTCTTCTGAGCAACACCCAGCTTGACTTAGGTGCAAAAGGCTCATTTATGAGACAGGAAATGTAATAAAGAATCAAGCAAAAAGTCAACTCTCATGTCAGCTGCTCCCAATAGTAGCACAAAATTAAGAGGCTGGAGTGCTAAGAGCTGGTACTGGGGGACTATTTCTCTCACAGCAACAATGAGAGTCAGCCTGCCATGTCTTCCTAAGGAGGACCCTAGTGTCCTCTAAGGAGCCGCTTAGGGCCTGTAGAAATCAGTCCTAGTAAGAGACATGTTGCCAGGGACTGGTACATCTCTAGGGAATGTCAAGAAGCCAATGGATGCATTATGAATAACAGATTAGAAGTTATGGTTCAGAAAATAGATGTTTTCAGGCACAAAATAAATATAAGTTTTGCTTGAGAGAACTTACTTTTTAAAAAATGAAAACATACTGTCATCTGCATTTCTAGAGAAAAGAGGTGATGAGATTTTCTTTCGTCCCTCCTTGATGTGTCAGAGTTTGAGGAAATTTAAAATTAATGCAACACTCCTCAAAAAATTAAAACAAACAAACAACTCCCCTGTCTGCAGGTCCTGTGAACTGGTAGAGGTGATCTGGGCCAGGGAAGCTGAGCTGCTTTATGCCAGGGTCTGAAACACAAACCAAACATAGGCAGAATAGATGTGAGACTGGTCTGCTCTCTACCTCAGATGTCACAGCATCTGGAGGGGAATGTCAAACCCTTCTCTTGGGTGTGGTAAGTAAGCATGATCATGCTGTAAAACAGGATGTGAAAAGCTACACTGCCAGTGACAACTTCAGCACCTCCAACTCCCTGCAGAGCAGGAAAAAACGCTTTCCGTCCCCTGCTCCTGGGAGCACCCAGGGAAAGTGCTAACAGGAACAGCAGCTGTCTGTGTGCCTCTGGGGCTTGTCCACTCCCACCATTCAAGTGCCGCTCACTCTCAGAGACTTAATAGGATTTGTATTATATATTATATCTTCATCAATGACATAGACAGTGGGATCAAGTGCACCCTCAGCAAGTTTGCAGATGACACCAATCTGTGTGGTGCAGCTGACATGGCTGAGGGACAGGAGGCCATGCAGAGGGATCTGGATAAGCTCAAGAGGTGGGTCCATGTGAACCTCATGAGGTTCAACAAGACCAAGTGCAAGGTCCTGCATCTGCGTCAGGGTAGCCCCCAGTATCAATACAGGCTGGGGGATGAAGGATTGAAAGCAGCTCTGCTAAGAAGGACTTAGGGGTACTGGTGGACAAGAAGTTGGACATGAGCCAGCAATGTATGCTTGCAGCCCAGAAACCCAACAGTATCCTGAGCTGCCTCCAAAGCAGCGTGGCCAGCAGATCAAGGGAGGGGATTCTGCCCCTCTGCTCTGCTCTGGCGAGACGCCACCTGCAGTGCTGTGTCCTGCACTGGGGACTCAGCACAGGAGAGACTTGGACCTGTTGGAGCGGGTCCAGAAGAGGACCACAAAGATGATCAGAGGGTTGGAGCACCTCTCCTACAAGGACAGGCTGAGACAGTTGGAGTTGTTTAGTGTGGAGAAGAGAAGGCTCTGAGATACCTTACTGCAGCCTTTCAGTACATAAAGGGGGCTTATAATAAAGATGGGGACAAACTTTTTAGCAGGGCCTGTTGTGTTAGGAAAAGGGGTAATGGTTTTAAACTAAAAGAAGGAAGATTTAGACTAGATATAAAGAAGAATATTTTTACAGTGAGGGTGGTGAAATGCTGGAACAGGTTGCCCAGAGAGGTGGTAGAAGCCTTATCCCTGGAAACATTCAGGGCCAGGCTGGATGGGGCTTTGAGCAACCTGATCTAGTTGAAGATGTCCCTGCTCATTGCAGGGAGGTTGGACTAGATGGTCTTTAAAGTTCCCTTCCAACCCAAGCTATTATATGATTCTATGATCTTTATTGTCATAATTATTCAGTGTGTTTTATTATGAGAAAGGTAAGAGGTGTTTTATCAAACTTATCAAGATTTATGGTTGACTGAGAAAGCTGTGATTATTCTCCTCAAGCTACAGCTCACTTGTGAAACACAGGTAAAATCTGCTGCTCAAAGTTTGATGGGAAGCCTAGTCTGCTCCATCTGGAATTCAATGTATAATACTGACCCATGATCTTCATATAGCAGTGGGCAGCAATATGGTGATAAGTTCTACATTAAATTGACTACCATCTGTTGACAGCTGAGTCACATGTACCCTGCTGCTGGTTCAGTACTACTTACTGCTCCTGTGCCATGCTGCTTCTGCTAGGTATCATGATTAGTTATGTTGAGGTACCAAAAGATATAAATACATATCTGAAAGGTTTCACTGTGAGTGCTATATAGCCTTTTATTTATCCTTGGGTGTTAAAATATGCTGGAAAATCTGGACTAGCAGGCTGTATTGTCTACAAACATTGGTAAAACAAAGTTAAACAAACAAACAACAAAACCAAAAACTAGCACTGAGTTGAGAATGGTGGCACATTGCCCATGCTCCATCTGACACCTTCAATTCAAAAATGACTTTACACAGAGCAGCATTCATGCCTTCTTGGCTTTTGACACTGGGATTAGTCATTTGCAATGACTTCTGGGAAGGATAGTAAGAAACATTGCTTTACTACCAGTCCTTTCAGCAAACCCTTTGGATCCCTAAACCTCCACAACCATTCTCTAGACTTGGATTACTTCACCATGGACTCATCCTCATCTTGTGCAAGCACTGTAGCAGTCCCAATGGAGCTGTCATAAGACATGCGTACAATATGCAATGAAATGGGCTGGTATCACTACATCATTGTATGACTTTTTACATATTTGGTTTATGTGGCAAGACTTCGGTAGGGGAGGGGCTGCAAGGGTTGCTTCTATGAGAAGACACCAGGCGCTGCCCCCGTGTTGAACAGAGCCAGTTCCAGCTACTGCCCAAAGCTGAGCCAGTCAATGACATTGGTAGCGCCTCTGTGATAACATATTTAAGAAGGGATAAAAAATGCTGTGCAACAGTAGCTGGTAGTGAGGAGTGAGAAAATGTGAGAGAAACAACCCTGCAGACCCCAAGGTCAGTGCAGAAGGAGGAGAAGGAGGTGCTCCAAGTGCTGGAGCAGAGATTCCCCTGCAGCCCATGGTGAAGACCATGGTGAGGCCAGCTGTGCCCCTGCAGCCCTTGGCAGACCCCCTGCTGGAATGGGTGGATGTGCCCTGAAGGAAGCTGTGACCTTCTGGAGAGTCCACGCTGGAGCAGGCTTCTGGCAGAAACTGTGGGTTGTGCAGAAGAGCCACACTGGAGCTGGTTTGCTGGCAGGACATGTGACCCCACTGGGGTCCTGAAGGACTCTACCTCATGGAAAAAACCCACACTTGAGCAGTTCATGGAAAACTGCAGCCCATGCAGTGATGGATGGGACACATGCTGAAGAAGGTTGTGAAGGACTGTATCCCATGGGTTATACACTAGAGCGGGGGACCTCATGCTGGAGCAAGGGAAAGTGCAAGGAAGGAGCGGCAGAGACAGTATGTGATGAACTGACCACAACCCCAATTCCCCATCCCTCTGTGCCACTCAGGGGGAGAAGGTAGAGAAGTCATGAGTGAAGCTGAGCCCAGGAAGAAGGGATGGGTGGGGGGAAAGTGTTTTTAGATTTGTTTTTATTTCTCATTATCCTACTCTGTTATTAATTGGCAATAAATTAAGTTAATTTCCCCAAGCTGTTTGTTTTACCTGTGACGGTAATTGGTAAATAATCTCCCTGTCCTTATCTCGACCTTTTCACTGTATTTTTCTCTCCCTATCCTGCTGAGGAAGAGGAGTGATAAGAGCAGCTTGGTGGGCACCTGGCAACCAGCCAAGATCAACCCAGGGCCATTCAGCAGGGCTGAGTGCAGCCTGGGACATGTGGCTAGGAAATGCTTCCAAGTCATAGCCCAGATGTGTACAAAGCACACTTACATCCCCACAATCAAACAGAGCCATGGATGAGAGCTGCCAAAAAGCCTGGCAGCTGGCTCTGGGAGAGGAGGCTGGTGGGAACATGCTCCCATGAGGTACCTATCTCTGCAATGAAATGGACTGAGGAATATTCACAACAGGGCCATAAAGCTGCAACATTTCTAGCACAGTCTGCTGATGTGTTCCTCCTTCTTTTTATTGCTCCCTACTTACCTGTGTTTTCCACTTTTTATCTCTAATGCTGGTTTACGCACACCATGCAGTAGTACTCCTGGAGGGACTCTGGCTGATGCTGTGATGTCTTTTCACGGGCTGGGACCTCTAGGCAATTAGAGACTGACTGGAAATCAGTGGAACAACTTCACAGCCACATCCTGTCAAGATCTGATCTAAGCAATTGTACAAAAAATGAGAACTAGTATCTTCACATACATAATGCATGCTTTGATTTTCTGCTTGCTTGGCATCCTTCTAAAGAAGCTGTTGAAAAATTCCATCACCAAATGAAGATTTCAGCAGCAGCCTGAGATAGCACACTTAAGGAGAAGAAAGCAAAGCATGTGATTCATTAGATTTTCCTGAAGTCAAGTCCTTTTCTGCTCCTCAACTTTAGTGTGACATATCCTGACCCATGAACAGTCCAACCCACTGATGGGGGCCCAAAGGCCAAGGTGTTGTGTGTCCTAGTTGTGGACAAAGCTGTCCAAGCTGCTGAAGTAAAAACAGCAGCACCTCCTGAAGGCACAGCTGAAGCATGCCCACAAGATACCACCACTCTGAAAAAGAGCCACACTACAAGGCAGAAACTTTGTATTTGTACTGGGCTTTGGGAAGAAAAGAAGCGTTTTTGGAAGAGGAGCCACAGTCTCCTAAGAAAGAGTTTTAATTTCCATGTTGAGAAATTTCACTGGAATTCCAACTTCAGTTAAAGTAATGCTTTTTTTTTTTTTTTTTTTTTTTAGTGTCTATAGACAGTAATAAAATAAGTACTTACAGTAACTTTTCCCTCCCCCTCCACCCCAACCAAAGTAAAGCAATGCAATTTAAATTAGGTACAGTGAATCATTTAAAAAATACTGCATAGAAAGTTGCTTGAGCATTTGTAAGTAATTGAAAGAGATGTTTTTTAACAGCGTGTTTGGGGTGCCCTGCTCCAGAATACTGCCCATGGATTGCTATTAACACAGAGGGCCAAATCTTTCACTGATGAGAAATGGTAAAGCCTCATTACCCCACAGATTACATACTGACCACACTGCTTCACCTCCCTCCTCCTGCCTTAGGGAAACCCTGTCTGGTTTGCTCAACAAAGGATACTTCATCCTCAAAGGGAAAAACTCAGGGTTAGTAATAACCTAATCAAGTCCATGGTCTGCAATTGATGCAGGTCTTCACAACTACTCAGGGTGTGCAAGTGCCTCCATTTTACAAGGGAAGAAACGGTAAAGAGGCGTAAGTGCCATGGAATACTTCAAGACCATTAGCTGGAACTAACATCTGAGGAGCTTCAGGGCTTGAAGTGCAGGATAAACCCTGTCAAGAATGTATGGTCTTTAGGCCAGATGCCCTATGGTTTGATTATTTGTCATTTAGCAAAGAGCAGATGTCTTCCTTGATGGAGGCACATCATGTCCTCAAGCTTCGTATTTCCAAGCAATAGCAAATCTGTGCAGATGTCTTTGTTCAGTCTCTATCTTCAGGCCATTTGAAAAAATTTCCAGAAGAAACAACAACCATGGAAAAAAGTCCCAGTCACTGCCTGGTCATGCTCCAGAAACAGTTAGTTTTGTTCTCTTTTTTTGGATGACCATTGAGAAAATGTTATTATATATATCCTTGCAAGGGTACGAACCTGAATGCTTGACTTCAGAAACTAGCAATTCCTTGCCAAGGGAAATGAACTGATGGCCTTTTGCTTTTGGGAAGCCAAGAGAAAAAGCTGGGGGGTTATTTTAATTTTTTATTTGACTGATATGTTGTCTTCAGTGTGTGAATGAAAGGCACATGGAGGAATATCTATTCCCTATCAGGGTAGGAGAAAATAAACCATTAGACTGAGTCTTTCCCTGGCAAACATTATCAGGAGATGGAGATCAGGGCTGATTATGGAGGTCTCAAAGGCCTTATAAGGAAACAGATGCCCCTACCCTGTTGACCATCAGTAAAAAAAACGTGTATCAAAAATTGTTTTGAGAATCTTCCTCTGCTTCCTATGGATGAGACAGTCCCAGAAATCCATTGCAGCACAGGATATTACAACACAAAAATATGTTAATACTGGAGACTTAAAACCTCAAAGACTCAAAGGGTTACGTAAATATATTGCTAGCTTCAAACCCAGTGGACCTTCTGCTATATCAACAGGAGTTAAAAAAAAAAACAACAAAAACAAAACAAAAACCCCCACACTGCTGGGAATTTAAACAATCGTTCTGTTTAAATTTATCCTGAAGAGAATGCATTTTGTAAGGCTGGTTTAATCATCAGACCAGCCAGGAACAGCAAAGGAGTAGAAAAATGAGTTATCCAAGCTGCTAGCAAAAACCTGCTTCAGACATCATAAGAACGGGGGGTGTTGACCTGTACAGGTTGACAAGAAGTTCTTGAACTATAGGCCTCCCGTGCAGAACTGGCAAAGCATTTGTAATGCTGGTGAAAGCCCAGAAAAACATGGGGAAAACCATGACCTGGCAGGGATGAGCAGTGCAAGCATCATAAGGAAAACAGACCACCACATTCCCCTCCTAAAATCATATGAGCTAGCTGATGAAACGGAGACTGTTGCCACAAGAAGCAACTGGAGCCAGTCAGCAAGAGGTAAAGGCATCTCTATAGACTCATGAGGACCTCAGATATTGTATCTCATGACACTGTTTTGAAATCAACATAGAACCACTGAATCATTTAGGTTGGAGAAAACCCCTTAAGATTATCGAGTCCAGCTGTAACATCAGACCTTTTGCTTGAGTTTAAGCATTCCTGATGATCTCTAAGGCAAAGATGGGGCATACAACTGCCTAATGCTGGCCTCATATGGCTCTGGAGCACTTGGGGTGATCGCTGCCATAGTCAGATGGGAACAGGTTCCAGCCTGTAAGTAACAAATACTCAGTGTAAGATCCCTGGCAACCCCCAGAGGTTCCCCATTTAGCCTCAGGGGTTTGTTTAAACTGTGGAACTCTCAGCTGAAATGTGAGATTGAAATGAATCAGCTGTTCAGGGATGTAAATGCTTCAGGGTAAGCAGGGAGTAACACTCATCCAGCCTGCATTGAGGCCCCTCCTCGCTATCACTTCACCCACTCAAGGGGTGCACAGCGCAAGCTGGCTCACATGTGCCACCTCACAGAAAAGCTGCAGAGGACTTCACTGTGCTCCCAAAGCCGAAGTATGGTTGGTCCATGCAAATGGCTGCACTTGCCAAGCAAACCCGTTGCCTCTCATAAAAATAAAATCCAGGCCAAACCTATTTCTCAGAAGACCCTTTCAACAGCCACTAATTATTAATCCCATCCATGTTACCCCAAGCTCCTCTTTATCTGTCCATTATTTTTGCTCTACCAGATAACATTTACTAGGTCATTCCACTCACTGTCTGCACATATGCAAAATGTTAGTATGTCCCAGACTCTGGAAACTCCTCCACTGTTTCCAGATTTGCTCCTGCAGGAACCATATCTAGTTGGACCAGCTCTGAAAGTGTTTGCTTGTGTTTGGGGGAATTGAACTAGATGATCTCCTGAGATCCTGGGCAAAACTGCTTTCCTTCCTATTGAAATTATTTTAGTATTAGTTAAGCATGAGCCTCACTGAGCTGGATTGCCTCCTCAGATGTTGTTTTTGGACCTATGGATACAAATGCTTGGGGCCTACTGACCAAAATGTATTTGCCTGTAATAAACACATTTCGACATGGTTTGAAGTGTGAATTACTTCCTCCTGCTCTGATCCATTCCAAAGACATGCAAGGCAAAAATGCAGTTTGAGTGAATGTGCATTTTCTCCAACATAGTTAATAAGTTCCATTGCCTGGCATTCAATCTACTCCATCACTACAATCTCTCTTTATTCACTGTTCTCATAGACCTCCTTTTTTTTTCTTAAGTCCTGCCAATCCTAACCATGCATACATTGTAATGTCTTATTTTTGTTGACTGATTTCTCTGTGTGACTTTTTCAAGTTTTTATGCAGTTTGTAAACTTTTTAGATTTTTCTTATTGTTTTTTTTTTTTCTTTGATGCCTTCATATTCCACCTAAGCAGGAAGGTTTGGGCTAAAGTTTTCACTGGCCAGAGCTGTAGTACCAGTGTGCCAAATAGCATATCGTGTGATTGCTGGTATGAGTGCTACTCTTTGATCATAACCAGGCTATAGTGATCTTTGATCTTATGATATTTGGATCATAACCAGGCATTAATCCTTGGGTCCTGGGCTTGCACAAACTTCCATCCCAGTTGCTGATACAGCTGAGAAAGGATGTGTGAAACAGCAGTGCCTTTGCCTTTGCTCACTTTTAGTTTCTGTAATTGTATTCTCAGGATATTTTACTTCTGGTCTTACCAACACCTGCAGTATTTGCCTCCTGAACCAAAGGAGGCTTTTCTCCATGCATTGCAGATTAGTGCTGAAATGGCAAATTCACCCCGCTTTGGGCCAGAAGTGCTGCTTACCCTGCCTAGCCTGTCAGTGCCTTTGTCTTCTCCCACCACCCCCTTTGCCCAAAGAGCACGCAGGTGCTGCACAGTCTCCACTACGGACACTCTCACAGGGAAGGGAAAGACCAAAAAGCTCTGTCCTTGGGATGAAAGCAACAATGCACAAATGGATGTATTGCCTGAGAGGGTAATGAGCAGGGAACCGATTCCTGTTTCTGCTCCTCCTAGGAGTCCACCAGCAAGGCTGTAGGAGCCTCTACAACTCCCCATGCTTCTGATTCTCCCTCTGTTTCTGTTCCTACTGTTTCCTTCCTGCATAGATGGTGAGTTGTGTAGCATCCAGGAAGTGAAACCCCAGGTTCAGTCAGATGGGTGGAAGGATCCAGGACATAAAGATCAAGATGGAGAATTTGACTGCATTCAAATTATTATTAAACTGCACAGAACAAGAGAAATGCCTTCCCCTAAGAGAACCTGTGTCTTGTTTTTGTGGGATCTAAGAGTTGTGACAAATCTGCCAAAGACTAAAGCAACTCTTATCCATTTTCTCTGCCCCTTCCTTCTTCCCACCAAACTTGAGTGAAGTGAGTTTGAAAGTTTCTGTAGTTACACAGCACCTTCCTTACATTAAACAAGAGGGAAAAAGAACACCTTAGGGACCATGAAAAAAAAAAAAAAGTTTATTAATATTCATATTATCCAGCTTGCCCACTCCCAGTTGACAATATTGAAATTCAGTAAGTTGTTTAGCAGAGGAAGGCTGTTAGTTATAATCCCTTGAATACCTTGTTCATTTGTGGGTGGCAGACTTTGACTCTAGAGGTATTTCTCAGATGTCTCTATCAATCAACAGCATTTCATTGCCAGTCTGGTGCTGCAAGTGCCTAAAAAGATAATGGTCAGCATTTTCCCAGCTCAGCAGCACATTAAGCAGTGATATGGGAGTCTCTTGTGGGATCTCATTACAGCCTATCACCAACACACAAAACTCTACAATCCAATGAGAGAAGTCTAGCAGTGAAGTCATATTAAATGCTCAGAAGATGAGGCAAGCTCCTCATCAAGCCCTGTTTTCTGTTTAACACTAAACTTTGCAGGCTACATGGTACTAACAAGGCAAAGAGATGCCAGTCTATGGCAAACTATTTGTAAGGAAAAGTGGGTTGATCCAGTTTTCACCTCTCTTACAAACATTGCACGTGCTCTGTATTGGTGGAAGTGAACAAAAGAAAACTTTTTAAATGACTCTGAGACAGGGCCAAAATATTCCAAAATAAGATTTACACCAGTTAATTTTCATTCTTTGGGTACAAAGCAATATACAGGGAAACTGCTAAAAACTATATTCATATTATTATACTCAGTTCTGTCTTGAGGTTTGGTGGGCATGTCAGCAAAAACCTAGCTGCAGAAATGGCCTGGGCCCTCCCTATCCATCTTCCTTCCTGCTTCCTGCAAAACTCACCCCGCAGTCCATGGCTCTGTGTCCTGACAGTCTACAAGCTGCTGGCCTAGTAAGGGACTATCCCAGAGCTGCCTCCTTGCAGCAGACCTGCTGCTTCCCATTACCATGGGAGACGCAGCACTGCATTGCAGCCCACCACCAGAACCTGCCCTGAGTGTGCTGAGAGCCCTGAGGCGTCCCTGGGGTCACCCTGCCTCGGGTGCAAAACTAATGCCATAGCCGCTCCAGAAGAGCCACTACAATGCTCTGGTCAGCTGCTGGGCAGGGAGGAAGGGTGGCGCAGGGCACTCCCTCAGCACACAGCAGCTCCTTTCTGGTGCTGGATGACAGGATCCAGGCTCCACAAAAACCTGACATGCATTGAGACCTGCAAAGATTCCAGTGATGGACCCAGATGGGGACTCTCTGATCCCATCCTAGCCTTAGGAACACTTCAGAACAGACCTGCTCACTCATAAGGGCAGAAAACGCATGGCTATGTAGCATGAGACTTTTTCATGATTGCTTTTCTCGATGGAGGTCTTGATGATGACCTGCAGCAAGAGTTGTGAGATGGAAATTGAAGATGCATTTCCCTCTGCTGTGCCTTGCATGTGCATGTGATGGCTGGGCCATTGCAATTGCAGTTGCAATGCTGGGGATTCAAGGAGCTGAGCAGAGCAGTGGGGCAGGACAAGGAGTGACAAATACACCCCTAGAAACTCAGGGGACCAACAGGTCCGAGGGTGCCCAGTATGCAGAGGCTCTGGCTCAACAAAGTGCTCTTGTGCCTGAAGCCTTTGCACAGCAGAGAGCAGCACTGGCTCCGCCATTCAATAGCCCCAGGGAGCAAAGGCACCTGGAAGAGTGGCTGTGGGACATGGGTCAACCCATAGGGCTGCAAAACTACACAAACAGCCCTTGATAAAGAGAGAAGCAGCAGCAGCAGCATGAAGGAAGAAACTACATGGTACCCATGGACACAAGAGGGGAAACACAGAAAGAGGGAGCAAAAAGTGGAGAAATATTGCGAAATTGTTATTTGGAAGAAGTAGGATGGAACAAGAGGGAGAAGGCTGGCAAGTCCAGTGCAGAGGTGGGCGGTTGCTTTGGAGCAGGACCTGACATGGTCAGATTAAAAGTTTGTCGAGGCCATGCAGTGGCTTCACAGACTGCTCCCACCCTGGCGGGAAGTCAATCCTCCCTCGCCACGCTCTCAGCTTAGAGGACACTAGATTGAGATGAATGAAAACCACTAGCATGAGAAAAGCAATATTATTTAAAACATCTTATCATACATTTAGTTAATTACTGAGTGAATTGCTTTAATGGTGCATAAAATACACAGCTGTGTCTAATAAGCTGCTGAAATACTCTCTGGGCAAACTTTAATAATATCACTATTCTCACATAGGAAAATTGCTGCAGGGAAAAATGCATCAGTGGCACCTAAAATGTTCAGAGTGACAGCTCAATGGCTATTATCTTTAGGGCACATGGTAGTCAATTTCATTAATATGAAATGTTGAAATATTTATGCTTATCACTAGTGCACAGCCTCCAGGGCATATTGCAAGCCCATTTGTGCTGGTGACAGAAAAGGCAATTCCAGGATAGGTTAAATAAAGACAGTCCCTTCTTCTTTTTGCTTTCTGTCATAGTGCACATTTCCTAGGGCTCAGACCTGGAAACCACCTCACACTTTCCCCAAGACTCTCTCCAGCAGGCCTGCATCCCTTCTATGATGAATACCCCAGCTCAGACACAGCTTTCCAGCCCACAGCTGGCCCATAGCAAATAGCAAAATCCACTTGACTGTACACATGCAAGGAGGATAACTGCCTGTGATATCTCCCAGTATGAGGCATGCCTTCTCCATAACAGCACAGTTGCCTCCTGTTTGGCTTGTGATTGACTGTGGCTCAGGTCACTCCAAGGTCAGGCTTGCATGTAACTCCTACCCACGTACAGCTCTTCACTTCTCTGCATTGAGCTGCATCTCCAGTTTGTCAAGTGTAAGCTCCTGGAGCTGCTGCCTTGTACTTCTGCTCTTACAGCTTGAGGAAAAAGAATTAGGCACAAATGAAAGTTATGAACCAGAAAAGTTTACATACTTCAAAATACAAGCCAGACTGGTTTCTCAGAAGTGCTACCAATAAGCCAGCATCAGACTGGATGTTAAACCAGTATAGTAGACCCAACAAATCTTTGCAGTGTAGAAGGTCATCCCAACTTTATGGGTTGTATGAACTGGTACATATGCTGATTACCTCATCCTAACTTCAGTGTTGTTTCTGGACCAAGCTGCACCTTCTATATGGTCTCAGTAAATGGGAAAATGAGCAGTGCAGAGGCAGGCTTCTAGCCTCAAAGTGCCCACAAGACAGATTATTGCTGCTTTCTTCAAAGCAGCAGCTTCTGACCACAGGCACCCCAGTGTCTGGAGTGCCCTGGTTCTTCTGGGACATGCACCTCTGCTATTGCAAGAACAGGTTCACTCTCATTAGACACAATGTTGCTTCCCAAGTGTTTCCCATATTATATGCATTCACATTCAGGCACTTGAGACAGATCCTGAATGCTGATTTAACAGGGAAAGCACAAGACCCTCCCTCACCTTGCTGTCCGCCATTGCCTCACCCCTTGCCAGGTTCAGAGTGCCCCAGATGTTGCACTGGCACGCCTATGATGTACCTACACAGACAGTCAGACAATCCTGCAGCCACCAGGGCGTGAGTTGGGTGACAAGTTTTGAAGATAGTCTCCGGTCTCAGTCCCGTACCTCCCTGTAGTTGAGACATTCTTGACTTATGGGCCCAGCTGTTAGGTGGAGAGGGGCAACATACTGACAGTATTTTTTTAAAAACTTGCCCCATGAGTCTCCTGCTCCTGCTTCAAAGTGAGTTTCTGTATCATGATGAGTTGAGACAACCTGAAACACTTAGAGAGCTGAAAACACCTTGAGAAGCATTTATCTTTGTTTAGAAGAAATGCAGTCACTCGGGAAGATAAGTTTCAGAGATGTTTTCAACACCTATAAACAAAGTGAAATGTAGTGACTGTCATGAATTACAACTCAGTCAGAAATACTTTCTGCTGAGTACATGATCAGGCTGGTGGATATTCAGTCTGCCTGTTATTTGTTGCCTCATTCAGACTGAAGTACCAGTGCTCTGAATATAAATTGTGAATACATTAGTCTATTTTGAGCTCAGGAAATGTTTTAGCCTTTTCTGATTTTCAGACTACTTGACAAGGACCAAGTACAAACATTTTTGCCTGTGTCATTTATTGAGGAAAGAAGACGTTAGCTGTAGCAAGAGCTGTCTTAGCTATGCAATTACTCTTATGGCCTGTCATCTGCCACTAACGACTAGGGGGAAAAGATTGCAGAATTATGCTGAAAAAGAACTAAAGCACCTGTGTGCCAGGGAAATCCTGACTTGGCTTGCTCAGCAATAGTGGCCAGGCCTATGGGCTCCATCTCTTGATAAACATTCTTGTTATGAGGTAGTTCTGGTTTATGGCTCTCTGCTCAAGTTTCTATAACTCACCTGTGAATAAAAGCTATGCATGTTGATGCTTGCAACCTACCACATTCCTTCACTGGATGCCTCTTCATCTGCCCTGCAAGAGCCCTTGCCCCAGAATTACAGCCTGCTCAGCACCAGCTCTCTCTTCTCAAAAGCAGAGAGTATAAAGCGAGTTCAGCATTTTCTATCCAGGCCAGAAGTGTCCTCACCTTGCTTTTTATATTATCCAATCTCTGCATTAAAATTCCACACTGATTCTCCATAAAGAGTATAAACATATTTTGGAAATATACACGGGGCCATAAAATCCAGCTTCATACTCTGCACTTTTTAGTTGACTGCTTTAAAGGAGGCTGACAAGATATTTTACTGGCTAAGTTGCTGTATGGGAAACAGCTTGTGGATGAAGCTAAGAGTTTTCTGGAGATTTTTTCCAAAGCAGGAAAGTCTCCTCTGAGCCTCTTTGATCTTCAGTAGCAAGACCTCCTAGGAGACTTACAGCTCTTCCTGGCTACTGCCAGGCTAAAGAAAACAGTATTTTTCTCTCCCTTTTTTCTTTTATTGAAGCATTTCACCTTCTGGGCACAGCTTCGCTCCGTAACAACCTGATTTTACTTGTCTTTAGAAAAAGGGAGAGATGGGCTGGATTAAAAAACAAAAAAGCAAAACCGGAGGCCAGACAAATCTTTGTTAGAGCAAAACTAACCTGGAAGGAGATTAAGGATGAGAATGTGTCCCTAATTAGCCTCGAGGAGGGAAGAAGAGCCACAGACAGAGTGGCTGTGCACCCCACAGTGCAGTGCAAGCCCACACCTACATGCACAACACAGGGCTCCTAAGTCCACAACAGAGACCCTGACTGAGGACACAACACTAGCAGTGCCAAACAAACTATCAGACGTTCCCCAGCATATTCAACTTCAATATGTACATTACATTAAGTTGTGTGCCAGCAGGCTCACAAACAAAAGTGGCCTTTTCTGCAAAGCTGATTTTGCTGTTACATAGAAGACAAGCTCTTGATGGTGTTCTCTGAACAAGCAGGGGCAGCATTGAATTTATGCATGTGGCACCAGCATGGTTCACATCTTCTGTGTATCCATAGCCTGCTCCCTTGCTGTGTCTTTCCTGCCCAGCAATACAGGCTCCAGTGGCTGTAAAGAAGAGGTCTTCTCTTGGTGTAAATGAGCCAGGCAATGCTGAGGTCCTCTTTTCCAAGATCACTCAGGCTAGTGTTTAACCTTGTCAAATCAGAAACTGGACATTGTCTCTGTTTTCAAAGTGCTTGTTTTGTACATATGGAAGTGGGTATTTAAGGCATTGCAAAATGCACTGGGATACCAATTAGAATCCTGTAAGCTACTTCTTTCTTTGGCCTGTGCAACCAGTGCAGAGCAAATCCAGTGCAACCCTGAGAGCTGGGAAAAACTGTTTGAACCTGTCATTCCCAGAAAGGTTCGTAGCTC
>JMFS01000548.1:0-12887 GCA_000699545.1 Podiceps cristatus | reverse complement strand
CCAACCCAGACCATTCTATGATTCTAAGATTCATTCTATGAAAAGGAACACATTGAGTGCTCTGGTTACATTTCCCTCTTTTGGCAGAATTAATCATCTTTTCAATACTTCCATTTGAAATCAATTGTATTTCAGGATATTCTGGTGGTATTTGTTCTGGTATCAGTGCTTTATGTCTCATTGCTGATTTCAGGATCGTGACTGATTGTTTTAGACATTATGTCAGTCTCTGCTTTCTTTAAACGTTGCTAGGGTAAACAGATCCTTAAAGCAACTGTAATTAAAATCATGAAAGTTTGCAATAATTCACTTACCCATCCTGTGATGGAAATCGCCAAATGACCCATAATTTTCCTAACCAATTTGTTTACATGTCCTAAAGAGCTAATGGTAAGGCCTATGGCCATTATAAAGATACTCCTTGTCAAATTTACTGATTTGTCTTTTCAATGTCTGTTTCATTCTTTCAACTTTTCTACTAAATTGTGGCATCCAATTGTAAATTGTGTGTGTAAATCCCAATTTATTCGTAAAACTTATACTCACTTGTCAAATTATTTCTGCTATAAAATGCGGTCCTCTGTCTGAAGACATGCCCTTTGGTGCCCCAAATCTTGGTATTATTTCTTTTAACAATATTTTAACCACTTCTCTTGCTTTGTTAGTGAGACAAGGAAAAGCCTCTGTCCATCCAGAAAACATATTAGTTAATGCTAATAGATACTTACATCTGTTTTTTTTGGTAACTCAGCAACGTCAACTTGCCAATAGTCTCTTGGGGAATTACCCTGTTTTGTAACTCCTAAGGGTGGTCTCTTCTGGTTTAGGGGGCTATTTTTAAGACAAATTGATGTAAATATTTCTGTTATTCCTACACATGCACTGATGTCTTTAAACTTGAGATCATCGCTTCTACACCCCAATGTGTCTGCTTGTGCTTCTCCTTTGCTAATTCTGACATCACCTGTGGGGTTACTATTACCTGATTCTCTGGCGTCACCCACCACCCTTCTGTATTTTTAGACGCTTTCAATTGTTCCGCCAATTGCTTGTCTACAGGCTGACTGTATCTCAGTTTTGAATTTGGAATTTTTATCTGTTTCCCTGGCACTAGTACAAGGATACCTTGTTCCGCAGGCTCCTTTGCAGCTTCATCAGCCCATCGATTCCCCACATTTACAGCCGTCTGTACAAACTGATGAGCTTTTCAGGGCATTACTGCCACCTCCTGTGGTTTCTGTACACCTTGTAGCAGTTGGAGAATTACTTCCTTATGCTTTATTGGTGATCCCTGGGCCTATAGCAGCCCTCTTTCTTTCCAAAAGGCTCCATGAGCATATATCACACTAAATGCATATTTGCAATCTGCTCATGTATTTGCTCTTTTTCCTGCTGCTATTTGTAAGGCTTGTTTTAGCGACACCAGTTCTGCTTTCTGTGCAGATGTGTTTGCAGGCAACACCCCAGATTCCAATATCTTGGTGGTGGTGACAACAGCACATCCAGCCATTCCTTTCCTTCTTGCACAAAAGTGCTCCCGTCTGTAAACAGTTCCAAATCAGGATTTTCTAGGGGTTCATCTTTCAAGTCTGGGCGGCTGGAATAGACTTGTTCAATTGTCAGCAGGCAATCGTGTTCTAACATCTCTGTGGGATATTCTGTTGAGAGGAATATTGGTGGATTTACAATTGCTGTGGTGTTTAATTCCACATCATCTTGTTCTAATAGGAAAGCCTGATATTTCAGTATTCTGCTAGGGAATAGCCAATGACCCCCCCTTTTGCTTTAAAACAGTTATTACCATGTGTAAAACAGTTATTACCATGTGTGGCACATGCATTACCATCTTTTGGCCCATAGTCAATTTTTGAGCTTCTTGAATGAGCAGTGTTGTTGCTGTTACCGCACGCAAGCATCCTGGCCATCCTTTACTAACTTTGTCAAGTTGTTTGGAGAAGTTCCCCACCGGTCGCTTCTAGGATCCCAGCTGTTGCACCAGCATATCAAGAGCCAGGTGTTGCCTTTCATGTACAAACAGCATAAAAGGTTGGGTTAGATCAGGTAAACCCAGTTGCTGGAGCCATCATTAATGCCTTTTTGGAGTTCTTGCAATGATTTCAGACATTCAGGTGTCCAAGTCAAATATTGATCTTTGCAATCTTTTAAAGCCTCATGTAATGGCTTTACATCCAGTCCATAGCTCAGAATCCAGAGTTGGCATCATCCAATCATACCTGAAAAGACTCTCAGTTCCTTTGGACTGTTAGGTTCAGGAATTTGAGAAATAGCTTCTTTCCTCTGATTTCCTAATTGTCTCTGTCCTTGAGATATCTCAGATCCCAGAGACTCCAGAGTCTTTTTGTTACAGGCTTCCCCTAAGAGGAAGAGGAGGGCTTCTGTTAGAAGTAAGTCGGGCTTTTCAGGCTCAGATTGTTGTAGTAACAGTGCTGTGGCTTCTTGTGCTTTAATCACATAATATTATGGTTCTTCATTGGGCTCCAGCTTCTGTAGTCAAGGGTGTAAGAATTGTTACTGTCATTTTGTCACCGAAACCCAGGAATAAACCTCGTAACACCAATGTAGTGTTAAAAGGCCGGCATTCTTTATTGCAGCACTGGATGCACGGGGGAATCTCTCCACCCAGCGTGCATAGCGCTGCGACAACAAGCACAATATTTATTTACAGTAATTATTCATACATTCTCCTGGAAAAGGCAATCTTATGATAAGGAGTTCTTGGAACTCACTTACATGCCTCCTGTCTTCTCGCTTATGCCCATTGATTTCAGTCGGTGGTCTCCAGGGCTCCTCCGGTGGTCTTTGGTGGTCGCCCTTCCTTGTCCTTTCAGGCATGCACAGTATTGCCAGTCTCACACAATGTGTTCCACCTGTCCAGAACGGCCTGATTAATCAGTAGATTAAATCATTAGAACCATTGTCCAGTGGGACTGGGCTGTACAAGGCGCGCAGCAGCGCTGTTCAGTGCCGTGGTTAGCTGATTCCATTACCTCGGTGACAAAAAGTTAGAACACATTGATCGCTCTGTTTACAATTTGAAAAAAATCTCTTCCTCTCTTGGTTTTAGAGAAAACCTTGTAATGCACATTGAAAGTGAAAGTAGTGTGGTTTACTTCAACCTCCAATGAAGATGTATGGTTTGCAAGCTTGTTCTGTTAGCAAGTTTGTAGTAAAAAGTAGGTCCTGTGTATTTTGGTATCCATAATGCAGCTTTTGAGAGGAAGTGGTAGCCTTTGAAGAACGAGGGCATGGGGTGGAGTTCAGATTGTTGGTGTAATACTGTCTGCCATTTCCTCCCAGGGAGAGAAGGACTTTGTTGGGGTTATTCAGAGTTGTAACTTTTCTAATGTTACTGCATAACTTAGATACTTGCTTTGGGAATGCTTAATGAGAAACAGAACAGAATAATACCTAGGGATGTTCTGTCTTGCGCCCGTGTGCAATTACGTTTATAAACATAGAGAAGCATGGAGAGGACGTGCCTTTCTAGCAGAAGTGAATATTCAAAGCGATGGTTTATTACAATAAAAAGATGTGGGCTGTGCTGTAATTAGGAGGTTTACTGGGGAAGTATCATAAGCATGAATTAAGTCTGAAGGGAGGTTAGCAGTGATACAGGAACAGTGCTTCAGTTCTGAGAACAGGTCAGAAGAGGACTGAATGTTTGTAGAATGTGATTGACATTGAAGATGGGTAGAACTGGCAAAGATGAGAGGACAAGTAAAAATCTCCTTTTTGTTCAGTTGCTTGATCTGAAATATTGTGTGAATGAAAAGAACAGTAAAAGCATCCGCGTTTAAACTAGAAAAAATAGTCGTAGCATGGGAACATATCTGAAGCCCCCATTTTTGTTTCTGTGGAAGGATGAAAACCAGCCATGTAAAGGCTACTCGCTTCCCTGGATTTGCCAGCATCATTGCTTAGGCATTTTAGTCTGTGGAAGAAATGTGGACGTGATGGTCCATTGGCGTGAGGCAGAGCATCCCTGCAGCCAGACCCCAGGCAGCCAGGTGAGCTGTTGCGATGTACAAACCATGTCAGCTTGTCCTGACAGTAACAGCCAGATCTCTTCTGGCGGTGGGGGCTTTGTTCCAGACTGGCTTTGCTGTGGTCTTGCTCTAGCGCGTCTGGATCGTGCTGATCTTTTCACGAGAGGACGTAAAGATCATTTTACCTTACAGCTTTCTCAGTAATACTACAAAACAGAAGAGAGAAGGAAATAGTATCAAATCCGGCCAAATCATTAGTAGCTGCAAGTTGTTCCCAGCCGGTGGCTCAGTGCTCTGTGTAAAGTTAATTTAGTAGTCAGCCCAGTTCCGAGTAAGCACATTTCCCCTTTACAAATATGATGAAGCCTGGCACTAATTGGCATCCTTGCTGGCAGCCTCATCAGAGATGGCAAAATACCTGGAACGTTTCTTTGCGGCTAGTGGTGGTCTCTCCAGGTCAGCGGTGGCATACAGCGATGGGGCAGTATGGAGAAGATGTCACAGCTCTTGCCCTCGCTGTTCTGTCGAGTGAGTCTGCCGAGGTGTCAGTCTGGTGCATTTCTCACACCCATCTCTGTAGAGTTATTAGGATTTTTCTACCACTGTTGCTGCACTTTCAGCGGTCTGTTGGCAGTCAACTTAGAAATCCTTTTTGCCACCTGTGTGGTTGATGCAGTGATAGCATAATAGCTAAGTGGTTCAAACGTAGGTTTGTGTGGTCTATATAGGAACTCGGAATTACAGCCAGCGTAGGCAGAGCACGTTGCTGACAGGCAGCCATGCATCAGTTGTAGCCATTCTTTTCCCTGCCATCTGCCTTGTCAGTGAGGATTGGTACAGGGTAGATGAATGCCTCCTTGTTGTCCAAAATGAAAGGAGTTTGCACCTTGTTTTCGGTGGTAGTAACCACGTAAAGGTCAGCAAGCCCAAATGGAGATCACAGGATTCAAAGTTAGACAGTATTTTCATGTATGTAATGCCTGGTGGGGTACAAGTTTGGGAGACATAGTTGTAAAGAGGGAGAAGCAAAATGCTTTCGTGTTCTCAGTTTTGTGAAGGTAACTGTGCTTTTGAAAACTTACTCAACTGATAAAGAAAGTCAGTTTGTAAGGCGCAGTCCCTGACTTAATCTCCACCACGGAAGAGGGGAGATTTGATTGGGTGCTGGTGTTGCTAGGGGATCCCTACTTGTCCTCAGTGGGAGTTACAATTATTCACCTGGTATTCTTGTTGCATTGTAAAAACCTCATAGAAATCTCAGTATATAGGTTGTTTCAAAAAGTAGTGGTGGTAAGAGACAGGTTCCTCTAGAAGCTTCTCTGCTTCCTTCCTTCAGAGCGAGCGCTACTCTGCCAGTGCTTTTGTGTGCACTGAATGTGGCTGAGCCTCCAGGAGAAGTATAGGAAGTTAAGCACCTGGCTACTTCTGGTAATTAAAGATGCATTTGTATCTGCCTCCAGTTGTGAGGTTCTCAACTTAGGCATGCATGTAGTACTAGGTATGGTTGGAATTTTTCACCTCACTTTTGGACGGCACACGTTCAGGTTGGAGGCGCACGTTGCACAGGTACGAGTACGGTAGTCAGTTATTGCTTTCGCTTTGCCATAGGCAGAAATTGCATTTCGTAGGGCTAGTTTTGCATGGAGTTGGTGATGGTATTTTTCTTACTTGAGCCTTTAGTTGTACAGTTTTGTTTCTTTGAAATGTAATATTTAAACTACGTTTAAGTTTTCTTTCCAGAAGCTTTGGAATCTGCAACAAAATTGTGCCCATTTACTGCTTTTCCATGAGAATACTTTCAGGCTGAATATACTGCCTTATTCACTAAAGCTCTCAACTTCTATTGCAAAGCCAAAACCTTTTGTAGATAGGCAAGTATCTGTCGATACATGGCTACCTAGCGTATTTGTTCTGAAGAGAACGGAGGAGGTAATGTATTCTGTCTTGAGAAAGAGCTCCACAGGCTTGCCCTTTGAGCATCAGTGTAGTTCCACGGTTTTGATAGAGGTATGTGAGTTTGTGCTAGGTAATCAACCCTCTCAAACTCGCTGCCTCTGCTCTGAGTATTTCAATAGTACAGGAACTGGGCTTGTGCCTGCACTGGGGTGCAGGGCCTCAACTTCTCGAGCCTTTCTGATGGAGGTTGTAAAAGTGTATAGATGTTAGAAAGACAAATAAAGTTCATCCAGAAACTGCTCACACCTTAGACTGCCAGAGACACAGTTAATTTACTTCTGGGGAGAAATTACTCTGGGCATCCACACCAGTCTGCGCAAAGCGCTACTGTTGAACCCAAAGAGCTGGATTCTAGTGGGGCTGTTGTCCGTTACCCCTGAAATCATGATCCGTGACCATCCGTACAATAGTTTCCAAATGCTAGTAATGTGCATGCATGATGAAAAACTATTTTGTTTTTTGTTTAACCAAGCATCTTCATGTCCTTTTATTATAAGAAAAGGTGAATGTCAACTGTCTGTTCTCTGTGACCCACACTGTTTGCTATTTTGTATGCTTCTACTAAGCTGATGTGTATTGGTCTCTTCCTGCAGGTAAATAAAGCTAATCTTTTACATGGAAGTTAGGCTGTGCCTTTTCAGCATTCTTTTATAGACTGTGACCCACCTGTACTTCTACTGTATCCACACAACAGGAGGCATCGTAGCACTGCTGTGTGAGCACTGGCTGGAGGATGGAAGGCAGAGGGGTAGGGAGTGTCTCATGGCTATGTAATGTGCCCTTTCCCTCGGTTCCAGAAAACAAACAAACAAAAACACTGTCAAAGAGGATATGCAGGTACTGACAGCAGCAGTAGCAGAACTGCTTTAAAATTAGCTACTTTGTAACCAGGCAGGTTGCACTTTTATACCTAGGAATGTTTCTGATCCTTATTTCCCGACAGAAGTTGGTACTGAGCTTCAGAGGTTTGGTGAATTAGAATACCTTTTGCTAAAGAGTTTTTGGAGCCTGAAAGCTTGCGTTGTCCTGTGATATCA
Organism: Podiceps cristatus; assembly: GCA_000699545.1. Classification (NCBI taxonomy): domain Eukaryota; kingdom Metazoa; phylum Chordata; class Aves; order Podicipediformes; family Podicipedidae; genus Podiceps; species Podiceps cristatus. The sequence goes on along the minus strand of JMFS01000548.1, from coordinate 5,887 downwards.
CAATTTACAGCCATACCACTTTTAATTCCTTTTTAGTTTGTTTCACTCTGACAAAGTACTCAGCTCAAGTAAGAAAAGCAGAACCCCAGATAAACCCACCTCTCCTGTGGTCTGGCTCAATGATCTGCCTTTTAAAGATGACTTTGTAAAAGAACAATGCAAACCAGATGATGAGTATAGCCTAGAAAGAGCATTCGTATGGAAGAGATGCTGTCTACCACCTTGCATTTCAGCATACCTACTGCGCTTAAATGGCAGCCACATCGGTGCTTTTTGTCGGTCCCGTGTCTGCCGCTGACTGCATAGTTCAATACAGTTTTCCTTCACTTACTTGCATAATCTTCTGCAGTCAGCACTCAGCTATTTCTTAGCTTGTGTAATAACATGAAGCCAAAATGAAATCTTTATCTGTGTATTTCATACCTTGTTAGAGACAGGAAAAGGAGAATATGGGAGTTGGAAGAAAAAACACTAGTGTAAGTTGCATGTTCATTTTCATCGTGTACTTTGAGTTTGGCCCCATAGTTGAGTTAGGGTTGGTGAGGTCCTAGTAAGCATTAGAAGTGGAGTCATTAATTTCATTTTCTGAAGTAAAAGGATGTCTAGTAGGAATTAAAGCTGTTCAGAATTTGAGAGAGACTGAGATTTGTAGTTTAAACTGTCCTAAGACAGTGTTTGTTTGACGTCACAACCTGCGCTCTGAATGTGCCTTAGACATTTACATTAGACACTTCAAAACGTAACTCGTGCTATAGCAAAGATGGTAATACAGGGCAGAAATGCAGCAGCAAAGTCATTCCTCTCTAGCCACTGCTTGAGTAATTTTAATGTCTGGGTGTTTTCCTTAGGTATGGTACACTGGAACTATTTAACACGGTGACTGCTGGTTTTTCTAGACATTTTTGATAATAGGTATCAAAACAGGTGAATACGGAATTTGTGATGCCTGTCATGGTATTTTTTGGGGCCTTTTTTTCTCTAGCTATGTGGCATTCAGTTTGTTAGGGGAAGTGACAACATTTGCGACCCGTACGAAACATTTCATATTAGAAGTTAATTTAAATGATGAGCTGTGTGGCATCTAAGTAATGTGGCAAATACTAAAATACCTTTGCGAACTCAAAATACCCAGGCAGAATTGAATTCTGGAATGACCGATGGAGTTATAACGATACGCAACGAGAAAACTATTTTCTGTTCTTACTTTTAAAACCTTCTACAAAATACTGTCTTGCGATTCTCCGAACCTGGTGTCTTTTTAAGGCCCACAGTTTTTCTGTTCCCTTGGGGATACATGGAAGCAATCGAAAGAACAACGGGATTGTGTTCCATGAACATAGTTATATGTCACAGAAATGAAATGCAAGCAGTATTAGAAACATTTTTTAAAATCAGACCCCGAGTTCAGTACATGATGGAAAGCAAAATATGATACCGGTAGAAATGGAAACAATTAATTGATTCACTCTCTGTAATTACTCCCTGTAATTCATTTCACCACTTCATAAAATTTGTTCATTATGAGCCATTTACTCAGTAGAATTAATTTATCTATCAGTACAATTTACTTGCTGCTTTATCCATTTACTCAGCATAATTATGTTTCCTGAAATGAATGTATTTGTAAAGATGCACTATCCTTTTCTCAGGGCATGAAGGTATCTCAGTTAAGTTGAAAGAAAAAGTCCGTTCTCATAAAGATTAGCTTCTTCACAAGCATCTTGGCTTGTATTTATAGCTCACCTTCTGTCAAAATCGATCCTGATGCTGGTTGGAATGCTCCCACCCCCAGCAGAAGTACAATTAGAGCCTTAGTTTCTCATCTCAGAACGGCAAATGTATTTGCTGTGGCCATGAAGCATCAGCACGCTAACATGTCCTTTCAAGACACTGTAAAGCACAGCACACACTTGGGAATGAAATGATCACAGGGCAGTTCCAAACCGCTTGCTGATGAGATGACCTGTTCCTAGGCTCTGTATGAAAGGTACTGGCTGTGTTCAACATGCTTAACCAAATCACTCGGTGTGGTCAGTTCAGCCAGAGAACAGAGCAAGAAGCTGCTGAGGACAGAACAAAGTTCAAGGGCTGCTTTTTTCTTTTTTTTTTTCCTGACGCTTAAACAGCGGGTCCATAGGCCTTCACCCCGAGCCTTGATGGCTTTGTCAGAGAGGACCTGGAATGGTTCTTTCCACTTCTCAGTTCAAGCTCCAGGGGTCTATTTGCCATCACGTATCTCCGAAGTTCCCGCAAGGTTTCTCCTAGAACATCAAAGAGTTATTTACATCCCTTTCTCCCATAGTATAAGTGGTACTTGGGATACACGGGACTGGTAAGGCTATCCATACAGCAGCTCATAGGGACTTAGACTGTCTTTCCTGCGGGGTTGTATCCCAGTCCTTAACGATGCCAAGGGCAAAGCCCACACCAAAGTCCTCGATGCCCCCCGACAAATCCCCCAAACTGCAATCCGACAGCACAGCCCATTCGCTCTACCCTCCCACGTGACATAAGGGGTATGGAGGTCCCACATCACAGCCTTAATTGCTATACGATACCAGACATTCTTAAAGGAATACCAAATTTCAGAATAATGTCCTTTAAACAGAAATTTAAATACAACTTTTTCTGTGAGATAAGCAAATAGTATTTAGTCAGGAAGTACGTTTCCTGTTTTATACGCTTTGCAAAGCCTAAGGAAGCTTTTGGAATCTGATTGACTTGACTCTTGCACGTTGCTTGAAATTTTACATTTAAGGGCACAGTTAACAAAAAAGCTCCTTTTTCAAATCAGTCCTGTAGAAGGTATAGCAACATAATTCCAATACGGCTTTCAAGTTTTGTTTTGGTTTAGATGAGTGTGAAGTTACTGTTGAGAACGTTTCAAAAGCGTTCTCAAACAACCCAATGTCATCCATGGAAAGAGAGCACAAATGCCCAGATGTGAAATGAAAGCAGAAGCTGATGAGTACCAATCGAAGAGAGCCATGCTGAGATTACAGACCGTGCCAGCCATAGCCCATTGGAAGGACTGTGTTCACATCTGGTTACAGCACTGGAAAAAAAAAAAAAGGTAAAAAGGCGTCCTGATCTTGGTGTCAAAGAAAAGAGGCTGCATCCTCCATGGGATCTAAGAAGCAGCATCTTTAGAATCTGTAATTGTTTCTAATTGCCTTGTGTACCAAACACCAACAGTTAGGCACAACTGAGTAGGCATCATTTGCCCATAGATAAGCTTTTATCAGGTGTGGTAAGGAAGAAAAGGACATATATAACTATAGGTAAATATGTCCCTCCAAAAAAGAACCTTTTCCTGAGTAATTTCCAGTAGAAATGCTCAAATGTGTTTCAGCAATGTTCCCTCTGCCCTAGGGAGGAAGGGGAAAAAAGCAGGAGAAGCCACTTGCCCTCTGCTTGTAGGGCAGTTACAATTGAAGTTACAATTCAACTTCCCCTGAGTTGTAAAAACTGAGGACAAATACTTACTTTTCACCAATGATATTTAGCTATCACAGGGAAGTTTTGGAGGGGGAAGAGTATGAACAGGAGAAAATAACTAGAGTATGAACAGGAAAAATAGCTACAAAATCTAAGCCTTATGTTGGCCCTTCCTGTTGCTGTGTGTTCTGTGGGACCCATTCCCCAGTTCAGCAAAAGAACTAGTTAGTTTTCGCTTTAGACAGGCACTAAGAGAGCACAAAACCCTGGGTAAAAGAGCCACCCAGTTATTTGGCCAGTTTTCTCAGTAAGATTTGCAGTTTCTACTAGTGTGTCCTAAAACAATTTGAATTGGCTCTTACCAGAAATTGTACGAACAATGTGCTTTTAGACTTGATATCTCCCTTCTTATTTTGAAACTTTCGCAGGTAAGATGCTTTGACTCAATGTCCCCTTTCACATCCTAAGCTTTCAGAAATAAGGCGGGCAAACGATCAAGAAACCATTTCTGGGCGAAGGACAGAACTTCAGGTACCACGGAACTAACAAGGAGCAGAATTCAAAATACCCTGGAGGGGAGGTGGCAAAACATACAACATCAAGACAGGGCCCAGGGATGGTGCATCCACCTGATAAGGTGGAATCCGTGATTCCTTTGGACTTTTAGTGGTGAGAAACTGGACTTTGTGTGAACTTGGCTCATTGCCATAGCAAAAATGACACCCCTAGGCTGTAGTCGCCCCCTACTCACAGAAGCCCCTTTCTCATAGAGCACATGTAGTAAATTGTGTACTGTGCCTTTCATTAGGAGACAAGAAATATCGTGACCAGTGAGAGAAGAAGTAATTTTGGGTAACTGTAAAAATACCGAGAATGGTGTATGAGAGTGTATAAACGTTAACTGTATGTTAGCCAAGGTGCGTGAGATTTGTGGAAACCTTCCACCTCGCACCCTACGCAGAGCAAAACAACGTCTCCCCTCTAAACATACTTTGTGTGTTTCGGGAGTCATTTTCAATTTCAGGTAACACTAGTTGTCAGTTTTGCAAAGCTGTATCACTCTCCAGTTGCCAAGCTAGCTGCTCTGAAGCCCATTTCTGTAAAGTAAGCTGTTGTTACCCTTTTACATCCCTCAAGGTATTGTTTGGATGGGCTGTGCTGGAAATGCTGCTGGAGGCCTCTTCTTCCAGGCATTTTATCATGGCCTCTCTCTGAACATTGACTAGAAGTCCTTGTGGTCCCCACATCAGGGAAGGAAGCTTATGTGTGTCCCTACCTGTGAGCACATAGGTAACATAAAAGTATTCTAATGTGGACTGTAATGCCCACAGGCACCACCGAACAGGAAGGCACTGCCTAATGCTGAGATCGACCCGTCTCTCCTGCAACAAGGAACTGACTGTTGGAGCATCCCCAGGCTGGGAGATAAGCAGAGACGTCTTCAGATAAGGGGGACAGACTAGGAGAAACGGTTGACAGAAAAGGGGAAGGCAAGTGGCATTCGACGGGGCCATGTGGATGAGCGCTCCTCCCAGAGAGCCCCGTTGGCTGGACGAACGCTGGCACCAGGGGGTTGATCTGGATTTTTCCTTTACTTCTAGCTTTCCTTTACCTCTGATTTTCTATCTTACTCTCTCTCTTTTGCCTTTCTATGATTCCAGATTTAAATACCCTGTCCCTTTATATAGTTCATGATCTAAATAAGCTTCTGCTGTAAATTAAACTTTTCTAGCAATCGCCTGGTGTTAAGCCACCTTAATTTAGCCCAAGGGTATCTCAAAGATGGGTTATTTCAGAGTGACTCATGGGGGATGGCCCTCTCGGGACCTGACATAATCCTCAGACATAAACCGCTGACCAAGTCTGAGACTAGGACTGGATCCAGCCGCACCTGGGCTCCTCTCTGAGAAGGAGCTTAGAAAGCAAGGGTGTCCTTTCTGAACCTTGTCACTCGATGGGAGGGTCTCCCTACCCACTAAAGTGCATCCATCATCCTCTCAGTCCCCGACAAAAGGTTGGCCTGCTCATCTCAGAGAAGCAATATGGGACACTTCATGTTCACAAGTAAGAGGGGAAAACATAAATAACTCTTGGACTTAGCGAGAAAAAAGAGAGAACCATATGCTCAGGTACCGTAAATGGGCTTCGAAGTCAAAGGGGATCTAGGAAGATCTGGCCAAGGAGTCAGATTCTTCTCATTTTACCCCACTGTAAGGCAGAAAACTGGTGTAAAGAGACAATCATTCCTTGAGACCTGTACTTTTCCTGGAGGCAATGCAGCAGTCGAGAATTTGTATTCATACGAGTAGGGTCAGTGACTGCAATAGGATGACAAGTGAATCAAGCCAAGCACCAACAAAACTGAAGCTGAAGGAGGGAAGGTTTAAATTAGATATTAGAGGGAAGTTTGTTACAGAGACCTTCCCTCCTTCAGCTTTACTCCATTCCC
>KL254468.1:58229-70442 GCA_000699545.1 Podiceps cristatus | reverse complement strand
CCCGAGGCGAGCGTCGCCCCGGCAGCGGGACGGGCCGCCGTGAGGGGAAGCGGAGCCGCTTAGAGCCCAGCCTCGCAAAGGCTTCGTTAAAATTAAAAACTGCTGGAATGCTAATGTGGTATGTTAAGTTATGATTTGTGTTAAAAGAAATAGAGAAGAGCTGCTCTCATTACCCGATATAGTATGGAAAGAGCCGTCGTAAGTGTGTAACTAAGCAGAATTGGCTAACCAGATGAGCAAAGTCAGAATTGCCTAGCCAAATCAGAAACTTCATAGGCTCCGCAAGAACAGGTTACCGAGAAGACGCGATGAGGAAGACTTCAGCCTTCATCCTAACGACCACCAGAGGGACTTTTTGAGAACCCCCCACTTGACATCGTGCAAGCGCGCTAAGGAAAAGTTTTCCACTATGCTCTTTGACATTAAGTTGGTTTAATAAGCTGATAAAAGTCATTCACTAATTATTTCCAAATAAATTATAGAATAAATAAAAATTAGTGCCACTGTATATATGTACCATAAAAATGAGCAACAATCATATTATTTACTAAATATTTTTTTAGGTGCTATCATCACATATTATTTCTGTCTTGAGGTATTATCTTGTTCTTCGATGGGTTGTTCCTTATTTTCCTAAAGCCTGTATCTAACTGAACTTTGAATCGTGAAATAAGAATACAGTTCTTAATTAGAGCCTTATTTCTAACTTCTGGTAAACAAGGCAGGCTTAATCTCACCAGAAAAGAAAAGAAAAGAAAAGAAAAGAAAAGAAAAGAAAAGAAAAGAAAAAGAAAACAAACCAAAACCCAAAACACACCATTTTGAAGTTTTTATGTTACCCAGGCCCAAAGACAGACGTAGTCGATCCAAAGCTGCTGCAATGAGACCCCTGATCTCAAAGCACTCAGTCTCTCTGAGAAACACACGTGCATACGGAGAGCACACAGGTGTATCACCTGAACCTCATTTTAGCTGTAAGTGCAACAAGTTGGCTGCTGCCTACTCAGCTGTTTTACAAAGCAGATGTACTCATTTTTTTTCCAGAGCACTTTGTAATCACCAACCACAAAGGGAGGCTTTATTAACAGGGCAATTTTCAAGACAACAGCAGCAGCCCTCTCTTTTTAACCTCATTAAATACTGTGTGTGGCACATTCCACCTTCATCAAAAGAACACTCCCCCAAACATAACCACTTTCCTTTTATTCAGCATTTCTAGTGATTAACTTTTAACATCATTAACTATAGGTTTTCTCCAGAATGCAGCTCAGTAGAGAAGCAGCTCTTCAAGTTCCCCCATTCTTCATACAAAAACTACTTGTAAATGTAGAAACTACATGTATAAGACATCTTTTTCAGACTATCTCCTTTGAGTGAGATTCTCAGATCTCTGATCTTAGGGAATCTTTTACCACTGATTTCAATAGGCATATGACCGCCTAATCAGTCTATAGGTAGAATTATTTTTCAAAATAGGCAAAAAAGGCAGTTCTAAAACAGCCAGTATGTGGCTGCTAAGAACTAGACAATGAATCGTATTTGCAGTTGATAGCATTCACTGTTCTTCAGCTCTGAATGTGTCCTTCCACCCTAAACTGTGGTGACTTCTTAATGATAATGGATAGATAATTTTTCAAGTTTCCTTGTTCTATAAGCAGCTTGCATATTCCACTTGGCATTTAAAGAAAGGTTAGAGAAAATTTAGTACACAATGTTACGTACATAACCTTTCCTCAGTAAGAGCCTTTTGCATTAATGTTAACTGCTGAGGTCTATCCCTCAAAAGATCTTTTATGTTCATGTTGTGAATGTTTTTTGAAAATACGTTCCCCAGAATGGTTGGGAGTGTGAAATCCAACCTAATCTAGCAAGTATGATATTGATATCCCACTGTAACTACAGGAGTTTTCAGCTGGTGTCCTGGTCTTCATGCTGCCCCTCCACGGTTGCTGTATTGCTATGGTTATGTGTGACAACTCATTTATGTTTTGTCCCCTGTACTAGAACACACATCTGTGGGATTTTTCTGTAGGACATATACCCATACATAATTACACCAGCAGCATAACCTCAAGGTAACCTCTGGAAAAGGATTTGATGGGACAGAAGTTGAAAAAATTACTTCAAGTCAATGTTTACTACTGCCACAGTATTCCTGATTGATACCTACACATTTATTTGGCCGTAAGTTTTTACACAAAGGTGAACCTCTATATTTGGAAATTGAGTTTGTCATTTAAATTCTTACAAAAGGAGAGATGGAAGAAAAGGAGATAGAAATAGATATATGGATCTAATGCATATTAAAAATAATATTAAAATATCCAACCTCTGTAAGCAAAGTTTATCAGCAGTACAAGGGGTCAAGAGAAAAAAAAAAATAATTTGTGTAATAAATCATGCAAATGTGTTAAGTTTTATTTCAAGTTTTTAGTATTCAGATTTGGCTACTTAAAACTTATATTAGCTGTCTGTGTAGCTATACTCTAGGTTTTGGATTTTATTAATAAAAACACACAGTAAGTGGCTTAAACTCAATATTAAAAGCTGTACTTCAAATTGTAATACCATATTGGGTCAAGAATTGGACTTAACAAATGACCTGGTAATAAGGCAATGGAATTCTAGAGGGAAAATATTATAAATAGTATGGGCAAAGCCTTACTATTTTGTAGAGGCATATTCAGTTACAACCTGATTCTAAGTATGGAAATAACTTACATTAATCCCTAAAAAAACCCCACTATATAGTTTTATAGGTAAGCCTTTATATTGTGGAATTCCTTTTGCAAGGGGAAGTAGGAGAACAGAGGGGCGGAAATGTAGGAGCGAAGGAGAAGTGCAGCCAGCACGAATGGGGAAATGACAGGGCACGGCAGGACTGCAGCCTCTGGCCTGCACTCGGTCGTGCACGCAGCTCCCCCCCAGTTCCCTGCATTTTCTGGTGTCAGTGTGGGAGTCTGCGAGAGGCGTGCGTTCCCGGCCTCTCTTTCAGGGGAGTAGAAATTATTCGAGTCTTCGTTGCAGAGGGGGTAGAAAGGAGGGAACTCTCTGGGTATTAAAGCTCTTTTAGTCAATAATAAACAAACTAATTAATTTTGGTATTTAACCAGGTTAGGTTTGAGTTGGATCAGCTTTCCAAAACATCTCACAAGACGCCTGCACAAGCAGGGCTACGCACAATTCGAGGCTGTTGCAGAGTTGAAGGGAGATGAGGAAACCAAGACAGAACCACAAACCAGATCTACATTTACGTTTAAGTTACAGAGTGAGGAAATACTTGCATATTTCCTCAGTCCTGCCACACCTCAAGCTCATTCAAACCTTCTGTCTGTTGGAAGGCCTGCGAGGGCTAGTTCACGTTATATAAAACATACCACATTACACCAGTGTCACCTTCACAGCGGGAATGGGGGTGGATGGCTGTCCAGACAATGGTTCACAGGTTTTAGTAGATGTTCACTTTCTGATCAGGCCAAAGCAGTCTGAATTTGAAGTTTAGCTGTAAAATGAAAGGCAATCATAGACCATATCCAGCTACACTGAAGCTGTAAGATTTTGCAGTAGGCTTCAGGAAGAATCCTGACACGGTTCCCATTGATTGTTGCACTTAAAAAACCAAAAGTGGGAAAATGATCTTTTAATACCATTTTCCTATTACAGGTTACCATGGAGTTGATTTTAAGCATAGACGCTTTTAATTTCCATTTTTTTTTTTTTTTTTTTAAGATTCTGCATTATCATTCATCCTTAGTGGCACAGGTAAATTAAATGCATCAACAATGACTTACTAGCATTCTGCAAAATAACATTTATTGATTTCTCTTTAATTACCAATACAGCTCTAAATCTTACAAAAGCACATTACTTAAAAAAAGCACAGTTGTTCCACTGAAACACAGCAAATGTTTGGCCATTTTGTGGAAAAATGCTATCTTGTAAGAACTTCCTTGCATAATTTATCAAATGCTAAATTCATTAAAATGTTTTGGGCTGAACTCTCGTGATGCAAGTACAGGATTCCTATCTGTATGTTAAAAAATCAAAAGGCCCTAAGGATGTATTTTTCTTTTAAGAGTTGTCCTTTTAATTTGCTGTATGACTACACAAACTTTATGGCTATGTCTAGGATTTCCATTTCTGGCCTGCATGAAAAGTTTCTGTACACAAATTCCAATAGCAGTATCAGAGTATATTTTCGTCCTAGGCCCTAGTATATAACAATGTGAAACATCTGCCATACAAATCATAAAATTTTCTCAAAACAGCAGTTTTGCTTGCTAGGTGATCACTACTTCTTTATAATGTTTAAATATTTTACTGATAACACAATGGATTGTTCTTTAATTTTTAAGCCAAGTCACTGTTTTTAAGGAGGTGGATGAATAGATGGCAGTCTTGTTAGTAAAGACAGATTTCACTGCATATGCTATTTTTCTTTACAAGCCATCAAACTGAATACAGCAAAAGTTTAAAGATTTGTCCCACAAAGTAGTAAAATAGCCTTGGGTTTTAAGTTTTTCTATTTTGTATTGCTTATTTTTCATCATATAAACCAATGTAATAATCCAGACTGTTTGTAATGAAATGATGACAGCTTGAAATAAAAACTGCGTGTCAAAAAGATTTCAGACTTCTATACAAGAATTTTAATTCTGAAACAATTCCCATGATAAGGAGAATACTGACCACACTGAGGTCCATGACAAAACTCCCACTGTCATCATTTAAACAAGTTTCATTCAGTGACTTTATAAAGCAGTCTTCTAAAAACAAACATAAATTGTATCCTTAGTTTTTAAGATAATCTTATGTAGTATGTTTAATAAAAAGGAGAATATATTCAGCTTAAGGTGCCAAATCATTCATAGCCTGATTAAACATGAATAGTTCACCTAAGCCCTTTGAAACATATATTTTACCTGGATTTTTTTTTCTTGGACTCAAAAATTACAAATTCTAAATTCAGGCAATAGTCCAAATCTCAATATTTAAAACAGAACAACAATTTAATGTATTTTATGAAAATATACTGAACACAAATCTTCAAACTGGAAAACAAAGGAAGAAACCCGTTATGAATAGCTAAAACGGTCAGTATCCTTTTTTTTTTTTTTTAATATATATATACACACATGGAATCTTACTCTACATCTATAGATAGCTGATTTCTTATTTGTGAAAACTGAAAAATGGGTATAAAATAGAATACTTCATATCTGAAACAGCTTTTAGATATTTTTAATAAAGGCATAAAAGCTTGAATTCTTCAGCCTTTGCCTAGTCATGCTTCATATTTAAAATATATATCAAAATTAAATAAGGGTCAAAGGTTTAAAGACATTATTATGATTCTACTATATGCTCTGGAGGTTTACTACAGATACTTAGAGACCACACTGAGATACAGTCATCGTGTATCTCAGTGACTTACAGTGTAATCAGTCCATTAATTGACAACAGTTTAAGGAACAAAAAATAGACTTTTCAGCAAGATAAATGTTTTGGTTGAACCCACTATTTTATTTTTTTTTCATAAATTAATTCAGTCATTCTCAAAACCCTAATATGCTGCTTTTCTATTTAAACGGGAGACCAGAGATGGTTCTTAAGTGGAATTTTCTAAGTAAGGAAAAGAAGGAAGTCTGATAGGTAGCCACAATCCAAAATTTTGAAACACTGGAAACACAGACATTAACCATCTTTCAACAGCTCATCAAAAAGCCACCAAGTAGAAATAAATGATGGCTAAATTATACCTTGTTCAAAAGGATTTATAATTTTCTTTCTATACATGCCAATATTTAAAAAACAAGATTTGAAGAACAATGAACAACATAATCTTTATTAAATTTGTGAAAAATTACATTATAAAGCATAATTGAGGACATTTTTTTTTTTCCTCCTGCAGAGTACTATAGATACCCAGGGTCAGAAAATATAGTCTGGTGAAAAGAAACTCATTTTAATTATTCAGATTAGGTTGTATCCACAGTAATGTTCAGTTCCATTGGCATGAGCAGTCTATAGGCTCTTGAATGACGTACATAATTTCAGTGCCATTTCCTGAGCAGCGTAGTGGCACAGTCAGATTACGTGTTCCATTTTCTCGACAACATTTACAGAATCTTAAATGGCTATCAATATTGACATTGAAAATTGTTGCAGATGGGCATTTTCCATCACAAGAAGCCACATTTATCTATAAATAAAAGAATAACTGAAGTTAGAGATCTCAGATTCGGTTATGCAAAATTCTTTGTGATTAAAACCCATTTTTACATTTGAAAAGGACTCTGGTCTTAAAAAAGATCTTTTATTTTCTAAAATTCATTCATTCTATGTGCAAACACATTTTTTTAATCAAAATTGTTTGTTTGTTTGTTTAATCATGTATGCTGTCTTAACCTTCAGCAAAACATTGGGCTTTGGGTACCAAAATCAAATCTATAGTTTTCAAATTAATAACTGCAAAACAGCATAGGTAAATTCATGTTCTTTTCATGTTCACTGCTGAAAAGTTAAATTCTTCTAAGCAAAATGAAGGAAAGTCTAGCCTTCTTCTTGAAGGTTCAAGACGAAAAGTCTATCAGTGTCAAAGCTTTTCTGTTTCTTATTTGTACTGCCTGTGACTAAGGCCACACCAATATCAGGTGTGTTATCACTGTAACAAATACATCCAAAAAGTAGATGTGGTAACAAACCAGCAAGAGCAGAGACGGTATAAAATTATTTGTGCTCTAGATTTGGCAGAGCTAAGCTTTCTCTCACTATTACATTACGTGAAGAGTCTTTTTACCTACAGAAAAGAAATTGATACTTTTTAATTAAATTTTAAGCGGAGTTGATATGCTGGGAAATCAAGAACAGCCATACCAGATCTAGTGCTTTTTGTGATAGTTTTAAATCTGGTTTCTTATGCAAGTGAGGCATATGAAAGGTGCTTTGATCCACTCCCTTCCAAACAGCCTGTGAGCAAATGGGCCGTATCCAAACAAATTAGACCAAAAGGTTACAGCTTTCCTGACATTTGACAGGGGAAAAAAAAAAGACCTTATCCTAAGCACTAATAATCTCAGTTACTGATTAATTAAATATAATTGTACTCAGCCCTATCTAAAGTTTAGCTTGACAGCATTAGTCTGGCCAAAGAACACGCATGTGGTTCCAAACCAGCTGTAGCAGATACCACCATTTGATGGGTCAAAATCATGCAATTGAAATAGAGTGCCAGGAGTTTTGCAGTGAGGGAGCTGGAGGGGAAAGGAAGTGGAGCTAAGGGTATGAACAGAGATTTTGAGGACATGAAAACCTGGAGGTGCTTCTGGATGAAGTGTGAGGGAATCTGGACTCTGGGAAGGGTGGTCAGCCATCAAGGAAATGGGGAACAAGATGATAATGGGGAAAAGGGATTGTAATACGGATGGAGGTGGGATAGAGGTAGGTCTATTTTCCAAAAGAAAAAAAGGTAGGTATAGGGGGAAAGAAGAAAACCATAAAAAGGAACAATTATTTGTTGTGCCATTCATGTGATGATCTGTCCAACATTCTTGTTGCTGCTCTCTCAACCCTCTGTAGTTCTGCAGCGACATAGAGGGACCATAACTGCACAGAGCACCCTCAACAGTACTGCACCACTGGCTCGTAAGAGGCACTAGAATGAGTTTGTTTCCACTCGCTATCCTAGTCCCTGAATGTCATAACTCTTAGTTAGCCTTTCTGTCTGCAGGAGAGCATTTAACAGAGGTTTTCACAGAACTGGGTGCAAGGGCAAGGTCTTTTTCAGCTAGCTTAAAAACCTACGAGGTTTGACTAAATCTTTCTTTTTAATATTCTTTGCTTTAGTCAATACCATGTCTTTATTTTGTCATTTTTTTGTCCCTTAACCTAGGTTGTTGAAGTAACTGTGAAGCTCTCCGCTGTCTTCTCTCCTCTTAACTATGGCAAATAACTAATTTCATCTACATATTTGTATTCCCTCACTACCAACCCTTCTTCTGAAACTAAGTAAGTAGGATGTAAATTAACCTGCTCAGCTTTCAATCTGTGACACTTTGCCTCTTCCCTCATGACTGTTTAGGTTCTTCAACAGAATCTTACCAGAGGCCTTTTGGAGGTCTCCAGATACTGTGTCGATTGCTTCTCACTTTAAGTGCTACATGAGAAGCACAGTTGCTGCTTGGACATGTCTTGAATTTTATGGATGGGACTACACCAAAGCTGAGAAATAAGATGTCTTAAGCAGACCCATAAATAAATGAGATCATGAATTTGTGATACGGAAACATGCTATGTGGAGGAGAAGACACCCCAGAGAGTAAAGGTCTTCAAAGAGGAATGCAGCAGTGTTTCCATCACATCTTAAGTGGAAGCATTTCTACTCCTCTTTTAGGGCGGGATGTTATTTCATGGTGAAGAGTTCAGTGCCTTGGTTAGTTACAAGCAATTATGCTGTGTACTTTTCATTTGAAGCCAGATGTTTTTCCAGGTAGGAGGGCTCAGTCTTTCAGCCATAAGAACAGCTAATTTTACTCCGTTTACAAGTGGGATAACATTCCTGTGGTCAAAGGTCTGCTTTTGAGAAGACAGCAGCATTTTTTGTTGCTTGCTAATAGCTGTAACCCACTTCTTAATACTTGGTATGATATGCCGTAGGCCCAGTATGAAACACAGTCTTTTATGCTTACCGGGCTTTGACTTATACAATCATTTTTTCTTATGGTTGTCCTGATAGTCATTTTCTGGCAAATCCTTTCTTCCTTTTTGCCTGATAAAATACAGAAAATGCATACTGAATCAATACTCTTTTTGTACTGTATTTGCTACTTAAAAAGTGAAACTATTAAAGCAATTTTAATAATTATACATGTTTTCATGAATGTACACACTGAAACTATTACTTCCACAATTAAACAATTCTTTAGAACAAAAATCCTTATATCTTAATAAATACTTCCTGTGCAGTATTAATGATTTTATACCTGGCACATATGAGGCATCGAGTAGCCCATTAAGCTATGCAGGTTTTATAAATATTAAAATATTAATTATATTACACATATGACAAGACAAATACAAGCAATTAGAAAAAACATGCCTCAAGTAATTTTTAATAGTATTAGAATTAATTCTGTTTTAATAGGAATATTGAATGTAAATATGATATTGATTCTGCATTTTAGAAAATTTTCAGAACTTAACATTTGAGAAGGTATAGCTGTGAATGTGATTACAACCTCAATGCTGTTCTGAATGTTTAAAATTTAAGTAGAACTATATAATTTCAATGTATTTTTTTGAGAAAGATGTCCTTCAAGAAAGCTTTGAAGGAGAAGGATGCACATATTTGCTAAATATGGTGCAATTTTTACTACCAGAACTGAAGCATGTAGCACTGATTCAGCATACAGAAATAACATTTGGGAAATACTGCATTTTAAAATACATTCTGGGAGATATTGATAGGTTTTTTCCTTTTATTCGAAAACCAAAGCTGTACAGTGCAAAGCCAGTTTTAACATAATAAAAATCATAATATAATATTGAAACAATTAAACATACAATCTTTCATGCTGCACTCCATATTGGACTGTTTGTTATTGCTTCCTGTGTAACAGTAGTTAGATCTCTTATTTCACAACCTATCAAAATCATCTATTAGTCTTGCCACGCAACCATTCTGGACATCCAGCATATAAAATAATAAACACTATTTAGCAGAGTTTCTCCACCTTCAGCACGTGCCTTCATGGTTGGGTGTCACAAAAAGAACTTCCCTGTCCCCCAGAAGCTTGTGAGCACTTTTATAAGATTAATGAGCTCTGAGTAACCAAGGTATTACAGAATCATAGAATGATTAAAGTTGGAAAGGACCTCTTAAGGTCATCAAGTCCAACCGTCAACCCAACACCAACACCATGCCTACTAAGGTGCAGTCCTAATATTCTGCAGCCATAGCTCCAGTGGGTATCTCAAAATTAGGCTGGCTCCGGAGTACAGCTAGATTTTGATCTGTGCATCACAGGATGAAGCAAGATTCTCTTACTGAACTAGCAGATCACCATACGACTGAAGCTGTCAGCCTACAGCATCTTGGTTTTCCTTCCTCAGCAACACTTAAGAAAAAGAAGTCCTGTGATATTGCCATCAGAAAGTGGTTGCCAGCATGAGTATGTGTAGACAACGCAATCTTTGTACTTCTGAAAGTCATATAGAGAGATATATGACACCTGAGAGCGTAAGGTGCTGATGTCTAATGAAAACTCTGCTGCTATACTTTTCTCTCTCCCACCTTAGACTCTCAAGATCTGTATTCAGTATCAGGTGTGCTTTTTTTTTTAACTCACTCCTTATTTGAGTAAGGAGTTTCTGTGACTTACCTATCCTTAAAAAGCAAAGAATTATGACCATAATGCAACAGTTCTGTAACATTCTGTAATTTCTGGTGTAAAGAGTATTTATTAATGCATGATTGTAATTGTATGTGTGTGTCCCCCCCATTTGCATAACTTTGTAAAATGTGTTATTTGTGACAAAGAAGAAATACAGCATAAATCCATATCTGCAAAGGTGAGACCAGGCCGTAATGCATACTCTTCCTCTATTTTAAGGCAAAACCAGTTCAGTCATTGAATTCAGAGACCTGGGATCAGATTTAGAATCTCTTTGTAACAGTACTCAGGATGATGATATTTTTTAAATAACATTTCTTATTACAACTGCCCTGTACAGTAAGTTCACGTATTGAAGCTGATTTCGGAAATGAACAGGAGGAAGAACCATCAGCAGCATATACCATAAATGGATGAACCTAATTCTGACAGGTGCTGAGCAATGAACCCTAACCAGGCTTTGGAAAACCACTGTCTGGGAGGCCAACAGGGGGTCAGCATCTCTCAGTATCAGGCCCAGTACCATTAACTGCATGGTAACATTTAGTGGCGATGACCATTATAATGGTGATAACCGTATGGCTACATGCATATATCAAGCAGTGCTTACGCTATTATTAACAAAAGAAAATACGTTATTAAAAATAATACCTGGTTCACAATTAATACTATCAGTAGGCACTACGGGACTAATGGCAAAGGGTAATAGACCCAATCCAGAACCTGGCAGAATCATTAGGAATGTAAGTTTCTCATGAAATAAAAACATTTTCATATAAATGACATTTCATTAATTCTTACACTGCCAACTGCAATTTTTCTTATAGCAAAATATAATGAGCTTTCCTGTTAGTCTTCCAAATTTAGAAACTCTGCAACTGCTTCAAGTCTTACTAAAGATGGCCTAAACTTTATTACTCACCCAGTTAACACACAACTGGAATAATGCTTCCTTGTAATCCAAACTTTTGCAATGAGACTCTCTATGGCAAGGTAAGAATTAAATATGTGCGCTCACTTTGCATGCATTAAATCAAGCTCTTTCAGAAAGATTTTTTTGTTCCCATTAAAACCCCAAGGTGTTGCAAGCTCTATTTATAAGTATTCTTTTTAACTGTTTCACAACAGGGTACATGCTTTTAGTTAAAAATAAAACAAAATAAAAATAAAATAGCATATAATTGTATGCATTATATCTGGGTTTTTAGCAGCCACCTCAGCAAGTAATTCTGAAGTATAACAATGCCTTTCCTGAGGCCACAGAATATGGCCAAAATTATAAATCTTCCTGGTCAACAGAAAACCAGTAGCCATTAATTCTTTAAACTAATTTGCTAAATAAAGCCAACCTAATTTGGGAGGAATTAGCTAAATATTTTTCAACATAACTTATCTCATTAGAGAAAGAATATTTATTAATAAGTTTTTAGCACAATTCTGGTGTGTTACTTTTCTCTGCTGACTCTCATTTAAAAAAAAAAAAGGTATTCTGTTGTATTAAAATAGCTTTTATTTTCTGTGATTTGGATATGATAGAACAACAATACTTGCAATTCATTTTCAAAGCTTTACATAACTTGGAAATTTGAGTATTGCTCTGTATTTGCTAAATATAAATATTTTCCCGTATATCACAAAATTATTTATGATACATTGCACGTCTGAATTCTATTTAATAATTGTGCAATATATGGTTATAAGTCTGTGACTTCCTATTCAATATTATTAAGTAAAGGTTCGTCTAAAAGAATTCCAAAGACTAATTTGTTTATATATTTCATCCCTAATGCCGAACACAAAAAAGGGCAAAAAAGAAGGGGGG
>KL254468.1:46187-58198 GCA_000699545.1 Podiceps cristatus | reverse complement strand
GGGGGGGTATTTTCTGTGGCATTCAACAAGTTCTTGCTCTACACAATTAGTTTTACACAACATTATTTTATTTTTATGTATACATAATTATATACCTTGATAATAAAACCTTTCCTAGTCAAAACTGCAGAGAAAAACAGTTTGTTCTCAATCTACTTTTAAAATTGCATAACCTATGAAACCTTTATATAAGCTGGCATCACAATTCATCATATTTGAAGTTACACACTCAGAAAATGTGAATGTATTCCTAGATATTAAAAATTCAATTTAATATAAGGGTTGCTAACATCAGTATTACTATATTTTTTCCTCCTTTGGGGTTTAAAAAGAAATATATTATTCTGGTGTTTTAGCCCTAGAAAATACACACTAGTGATACAGAAATAAATTAGTATGTTTGGTGATGTATTTCAAAAAGCCATTGAATTAGGAATCATTTTATCTTTTACGGTGAAACCATGTAACCAATATTTTGGATCCAGCTTGGCAATAAAGAGAATGTTTTCATTGTTTTAATAGAGATGATAATTTTTCATCTTCCACAGGTTATATTTGGAGAGATTTGGTTATACTCCAGAACAATAATGTTAAAAATCACCAAGTCAGCAGCCAAATGAAGCAAGACCTTTTAATAGAAGTAATTAGGTAACTACAATGAATTTATGATGTGATTTGTGGAGAAACTGCATGCTTTTTCCTTCTTTATGTCCCAGCAGCTGAGGTTAAAAAACACAGCCCTCCAAAACCAAAGCCAAACTAGCACGTATTGCAGCCTCTATCACTTACAGGTCTTGCAGCAGCCGTCATTGTACATCTGCACAATTCCTCCATTCTAGGAAAATAAAAGGACAATATATCAAAAAAGACTGTGCCCAATGCAAAGGTGAATTGTATCTCAAGATATTTCATCTCTTAAAGATGCCCAATTAAAAGATAGTATTACTCTAATCAAGAGAATACAGATATGTGTCAGCTGAAGGTTTGGTTCACAAATTCTTTACAGCCTTTGACGTCATTGAAAATGAACTCACCACTGCTTATCTGATCTGGTCTCCTTTGAATAAGCCACTCAGTTTCTATGAGCATCTTTTTATATCATCCTCTACCATCTGTTACCCCACCACTGAGATTTATTAGGATAGTTTAAAAAATTCATGTATGCAGCTTTGCTGATGATGTTAAAGGACTTACACTGAACATATGCCAAGGGGAAAATTAATACTTAATAAGCAGCTCCTTATAATATTAAATATCTATATGAGTATATATATATACACCACTTTTGAAAGAGAACATTAACTACAGCATTTCAAAACCATTTTTGTGCTCAAATATTTTTCTAAAATTATTATAGTCTATTATTGTTTTCTTCTAAAGTTGGTTGTTAGCTCGAAATTAAAAATAAAGTGAAGAAAATATCCTTTTGAAATTAAAAGAGACCGTGAGAGGGAGAGAGAGGCAGAGAGAAAGGCTGTCAGAATCTGTCAGAATGGGTGCAAGCCAGAAAGAAATGCCCACAATTTTAGTGCATAGCCCAGAACTGCATGTCAAGCAGACAACAGAACACAAATAGCACCCTTAGGATAACAACAGACAAAAGACATTTTTAAGCTTCCATCTTTTCATGCTAGTATGCATGCATTTTTTATCTCATTACAGAAAAACTACTAAGTTGTTCAAGAACTTCTTAAATGAGCACTTAAACTCAGAGTCGTAAATCCATATTCCTAAATTATCCTGAGCTGCCTGTCAGAAGACCTTTCTCCTCGCATTCTGGCTCAAGTCTGTGCTCAGTATCTCTGAAAACCAGGTCAGACTGAGGAAGTTAATTTTAGGGCTCTGTTCTTTAAAATTTTGACCATTACTACTAAGAACCTAATAGATGGCGACGAAGGGGTTCCAAGGAAGAAACTCAAGCGAAAAGTCAAAGTAGAAGGAAGAAACTCAAGCATAAAGACAAAGCAGACAGGCATTAATTTTAGATATAATGCCTTCTTCAGGATTGGAAGAAATAAGGACTTTTTAAAACAAATGCAATGAATAAGTAGGACTTAACTACAGATTATGAATTTAGCACAAGGCAGCAATGGTACTTACCCTCTCTACATGTATATTTATTTTATTATTATTTGTAGCTTATATTAAATATATGCTATATTTGCAAGTACACTTGCACTGCAAGTGCAAGAACTAGAATTATAAGAAGTATTATAAAGTTAGAGAAGTATTAAATTAGAAGTTAAAATTGTAAACAATTATGTAATGGGTATGAAGTATCCACATTCTTCAAACTAGTTTATGCCAAATTTACATTTTTAGATATATGATGTAGGTAGATGCCCTTGCACAAAGTTTAGTTTAACAGATAATAAAGTTTACGTATACTCTATCATCTTTCTAATCTTTGCACTGCTTAAGGAATTTTAATATATCCACTTTTATATGCAGCATTTCTGAATTGCTTGATCCAATTTATTTAGTGTATTTGTACTAAAGACTTGGCAAAGTGTTATTCCAAACTAAAGTAAGACATCATGATTAGCACTTTGTATAGTGATATGTCAAGCATGATTCTAATTCCACAGTATTTTAAAAGCAGTCGCCATTAAGACCCAAAACAAACTTTCATACTCCTCACAGGTATTTTGTCAGTCAAAAAGCAAACAGGAACATAGAAAACAAGACTGTAAATTGCTAACTTACATATTTTTACTTACCACTTTTTAAATTTAAAGAACATGCATGAGGAATGCATGTGTTGTTAAGTGTAAGCCAAACTCCAGATCAGTTATTGTCACTTACCTCACCCAAAGTACAAACCTTTGTACATTCAGTGTCATTAAAAGGGGGGCAGACAACACTTGATCCCAGTATGATGGCCCCTACAGCAGTCTTTGCACACTTGTAGTTGGTGCAGTTGGAGCTCCAGGTGCTTCCTTCCTGGAAATATTAAGTCAAAACCATTGTCAGGAAAGACAAAATATTTCAGCTTTATCTATAACCCCAAATGCCTGTAAAAGTGGTGTCCTCATGCTGTAGTACCTGCTGGAGTTGAAAGTTTGATGCAAACCACCCATAGGCAGCACAGGGAAAGACCATCCTCTAACTACCAGTGGCTACTCCTCCCTGGAGCAATGGCTCTACTCTCCAGCATGCTGCTCAGCGCGGGTGTCCTAGTGCGGAACGAAAGGGCTCTGCACCAGGAAAAAAGTCCAATCATTTCTTTTGCTCCAGAAGCGATAGAAAGCATGAACTAAGTCATGGCCACATCTAAATTTCCTGGTACGTGGATGCTGAAACACACCATCAGGATCCTGAGCCTCGGTGCTCCAGTTTGCACACTTCCTTTCTGTAGAGACCAGAGTGAGAAGAAGAGTGGCCCTGGGAAGAGGGGGACATAGGAGTCCTGGTGTGGACTCAGAAGCTCCCAACTCATCTAAATCACAGTTAGAGTGACAATTTGAACCCCACTCTACGCTTAGAGCATATCCAGCCTTAAGTAAATGATGACAATGGCATGTCTTTGTAGAAACTATTGCAACCAATGCAATGAAATGAGGTATTCACCTAGTGTGAAATGGCAGGTCTTTAAATAAACACACATTTTTGCTATCATATACCATAAATAGTCCCTAAGTGCATAACCAGCAGTAAGGAGTATGAAGCAAGACTCATGGTGTGAGTTAACTAAGCGACCGTCAGACACCTGTTTATTGTGTCATGATAGTTCTTTTCTGTCTCTGTCCAGAGGCACTTACCTCATATACAGTTAGTGTTCCATTCTCAGTATGAAAAGAGCAGGACACATTTTGACAGGTACCACAACAAGTATGGTGACTGGAGGAAGGAATATGTATTTGATGCTGAAAAGGAAAGAAAAAAAAAAAAAGTATTTTTTAAACATACAGTATATGAAAATTCATTGATTTCTGAAACTAAAAATACCAAGAGAAACAATGGATGGAAAGATGGATATGTTTACGTATGCTGCTAGAAATTTCTCTCAAAATAATCCTGGAGACACAAGATGCACATCATCACTGTTATGTTCTCAAGTTCTTGCTGAACAAACAGAACTAGCAAAAGTCTTCACTTTCATCCTAATTGTGTATTTGTGCTCACAAATTGAATCATTCCTGTATTTTAAGAATACTCACAGCTTCACATTGCTGGGAACAGTTCACCATCGTAAAAAGCATGGCATTGTATCCCGTGTTCTGATCTTTTTCTTGTAAACACTGTACAGTGTAACAAAGGTCTCCATCCAGGTACTGAATCACTGACTGTCCAGGATTCAGTACTGTGACCTCTTGGAAGATGCACACATCATCCTTCTCTAACACCAAAAGAAATAGATGTTACCGAGCGGGGGGAATCATCAAGCAAATTAACAGAATCACTGTGAAGTAGGGCAAAGTCTTATGCTCTGGAAAGGTATTCTAACTTTTAGACTTGATTGGTTTGTGGTTTCAATTACCAAACAAGAGGGGGAGGAGATACAATTCACCTTAAGAAAATGTTACAAAATGCAAAATCATCTAAAATTGATAGAGTTCCTACTGTGGAAGTAAAAAACTCCCTCTGTTCTTATTTTTAAAGAGTTCTAATATTTAACACTGGGCTAAGTACACCATCTGAATTATTCTGCACATCACAAAACGTAGCCTTTCTGTCAATCAAATGAGAATCTGTGATCTCTGATCTCTGCAATTACCTGTGGGACAGCTCTGTGCTCAAGCTGTGCTGTAAATGCGTGCTTTGCTCCCGGAGGCAGTTTAGCCTGGGCTGCAGTCAGGGTTGCAGCATACCTCAAGCACCACCACACACAGTGCAGCTGAAATCTAGTCTACACGGAGCAGCTGAGTGAGGGAAGGGAGCAGAGGTCTGGTCTGAAGACTGGGAGGCGACCCTCGTGCTGGCTGGACAGGTCTGTTGCTCTGGTGTGAGATGTTGTCTCAGTGGGGCTGGACAGTGGACTAGGAGCAGTCGCACTGCTCACACTCAGCTAAGGTTCACAACCTGCTTCCTAGCTGCCTCCCACCAGAGAGACCGTACCTGCCTCCGAGAGCATGGACAGTTTTACAACACTCTCGCACCCCACCAGAACAGACAGAAAACGGTGGGTTGGCAGACAAAGCGACATTTAGGGAGGTGATAGTGCCCCTGTACTCAGCACTGGTGAGGCCGCACCTCGAGTGCTGTGTTCAGTTCTGGGCCCCTCACTACAAGAAGGACATCGAGGTGCTGGAGCGTGTCCAGAGGAGGGCAACGAAGTTGGTGAAGGGCCTAGAGCACAAGCCTTATGAGGAGCGGCTGAGGGAGCTGGGGTTGTTTAGCCTGGAGAAGAGGAGGCTGAGGGGAGACCTTATTGCTCTCTACAACTACCTGAAAGGAGGGTGTAGTGAGGTGGGGGTCAGTCTCTTCTCTGTAGTAACAAGTGATAGAACTAGAGGAAATGGCCTCAAGCTGCGCCAGGGGAGGTTTAGGTTAGATATTAGGAAAAACTTCTTCACCGAAAGGGTGGTCAGGCATTGGAACAGGCTGCCCAGGGAAGTGGTTGAATCTCCATTCCTAAAGGTGTTTAAAGAACGGATAGATACAGTGCTTGAGGGCATGGACTTGGCAGTGATGGGTTAACGGTCGGACTCGATGACCTTAAGGGTCTTTTCCAACCTTGACAATCCTATGATCCTATGATCCTATGATATTCAGAAAAGAGAGCATAATTGCATAACAAGGTAGACACCCATAAAATCAAGATAAAAGAATGTTTACATTTCAGAAGGTTATTATGGTCCTATTTCTGCTTTCTTTGAATGCCCTTTTTACTAAAAACTAAAACAAAACAGGTAGGAATTTGAAGAAGTTACCACAAATGTAGTAAGTGCATCCACAAGCACTGGAAACGTTACTATCGATTTTTTTAACTTCTCCCTGAGTAGAAAAAGATAAAAGAGTTTGCAAAGTCATGCACAATTAAATGTAGTGCTAAACAGACAATTTTTCTCTAAAAATGTAAAATATTACTTTCATCATTTCCACTCCTGATTTCATAAAAGAGGAAAATTGCAATGTACTCAAGAAACAGTAGCACGTTCAGAGTTATTCAATGTATTTATCTCTTCAAACAGGAGGAAAGCACTTCATTTTCTCCAGGAATGCATATGAATAACAGAGTCACTAAACAGCAATTTTTTCTGAGATTCAAAGTTATTTCAATAACAAACATTAGCAAAGGGCTGCCTTCCATACATTTTCTTCCGAGAGAGAGGTGACAGCTATTCAAATTTGCAACTCCTGTTTAGACTTTACATTATGCAGTCTTCACATAATGGGAAAAGAAGGACAACCAACAAGCATTTGATAGGGAAAATATCCCTGTCACTGTGGTAATAATGGGAGTTTGAACATTCACTCATAATTATTTTCCAGATCACAGTCCCTATTACAAGAAAGTATGTGAGGAGCAGAACATTTATGACTTCTCATATCAGCTAAATTCAATAATGTTAAATCATTTTAATCAAAAGCATAAATGATTAACAAAATAGCCCATTTTATTTATGATACATTTGATCATAAAGCTCATTCCTCATTAATTATTAAAAACAACTGGGAATTATTTACGTGGAAAACCTTCCCAGCATATGGTTTCAAGTCAGGATTGAACAGAATAATATTACGGTTGCTTTTCTTCTTTTGACATCTTAAAACACACAAAGTGAAATTTCCCCAAGGAATAGTCAACAACACTGTGCAGACACTTGATGGAGTGACATGCTGGGTGGGAGGCAGCCCCAGCCTGCCTCTGTTCAGCCTCAGCACCCTTTGCAACTAGTTGAAACAAGGAATGGAAAGGGAGGAGTAAGAAGGCTGAAGACCATTGATAAAAATATCTAAAGGACGGTGCTTACCAATTTACAGGTCAGCATAGTAGCATTTTCACAGCTGCATTCTGAGAAGAGAACAAGAAAACCGTATCAGTCAGTTTGCTACTCGCTAGCTTTGTTAACAGCAGTGAATAAGGAATAAAGCAATAATTACCACAGTGCCATTCTGGACAACACTGCCCTGGTATCTTTTCCTTCACAAGTCTCATGTCATCTGTGCAATTCACAGGGGGCTCAGAACAACGATTTTCATCGCAAACTGGATGGGGGAAAAGAACGAGAATTTACTCAAATTTCCTTTGAATTTTCCAGTTTATATTTCTCTTCCTAAACTATTTTTAAAATAACAACATTTTAAATAATTTTTATTGTGTTTCTTAAGCATCTGAATTATATTTGGAACTGAAAAATAAACAAATATTTTCAAAAGTTTTCAAATATTTTCAAAATTTTCAAATTTCAAATATTTTCAAAATATTTTCTATGAAAAGTGCTTTTAGTTGCCTTAGAAGAACATGTTTAAATTTTCAGAAAACATCACACAGGAATAATTTAATATTCTTCCTACTTCAGTCACACAAGGTGAAAACCAATACCAAAGTCAACTAAAATCATGGCTTTTGGAAAACTTTTTTTTTTTTTTTTCTCAGCTATAAATGTGCTGTAAAGCACATTTCTTGAAGATAGCAGGGATGAGTCTAATAAGAAAATACCTGCCTGTCTTATCAGAGGTGGCTTACTGGGACTCTGAAAGAAGACCATAATACTAAGATACAACCTTCTACCTGCCAGAATTTGGCAAAACCAGTGCCAAATGCCTTTGCAGAAACTTTCACCTGGGTGCAAGTGCTAGGAAAAGGAAAGGACCAAAATACAGAATCACCTGAAGTAAAAATTACTAAGCTCCAAACTTACTGGAAGACAATTTAATTAATTGAAACTACCCAAAGACTGCAATAGGACAAGAGTTAATCTAAATTAAGCAGTTACACTTGTAGCCATTACTTGACAATATATAGCACAATTTTTGTGTTTTATGAGGCTACCAAAGAGACTGCATTACACTGCAAATATTTTTCTTCTGGCTGGCTCATTGTTTGAGTAGTAGTCAACCCAGCAGTATTTGAAACCCTTGGCCTACTCCTTCTCCTAAAAGCTAAAAGTGCAAAGAAACTGCCTAAACACTAATGAATGGTACAACAGACGAACAACAACATGGAAGCTGTTTTATTACAGTTGTTTTAATATATGAAAAATTGTATACTTATACTTCAAGGATGGGATTCAGTTCCACATTAATATACTGGTATTTAGATCACCCCAAAAGTAGCTACGTGCTGTCTGGTGACCTAAATAACCTCTCCAGACTCCATTAACCGGGTTGGTTAGACCACTGCTGAGTATACCAAGAACTTTGAACCTACATCAAATGCAGACAACCTCATTTAGATCTCTTCATCTCTACCTGAAGCACACCCTAGATGCTGAATCAAAAAAATCTCCACACACACACATGCTGTCTGTCATTTTTGCTAAATTTGGGAACGCATTGAACTGACAACAGTTACACTCACCGCAGTAGTAATGAGGACAACAGTAATGTATGGTATCAAGGTCTACAGTGAGAATTTCCCCTTCATTACACAAGGGAACAGGCTCAATACAGGATTCACAAACTAAATTAAAAAAACCCAAAATTTTAGACATTTACAAAGTTTTAAATACTAAAAGTTAGCACATGTGAATTCTATTTAATAGACTATATAACAAGTCATATTACATTTGTTACTTGGATAACAGAGCTTTTATGGACTGACATTCAAATAAAAAAATTTAACAAAGTTCAAGTATGATGTTCAAAATGATGTTGGAAATAAAAGATCCCAAAACCCAAGAATAATTCACGCTCCATTCAGTCTGACCTGTGTGAAGTCCCGCTGACTTCTCCAAGAATTGCTGGCTTAAGTTATTAGGTTTGGAACTATAGGCTGTTTTTGTAAATACTTAACTATTCCTTAGTTATCCATAAAAATATTAGAAGCTTCTTACCACAGAGATAAGAGAAACAACAGGGATCTTCCTGTTTTGCTTCAACAATAAATTGATCTTCTCTGCAGTCCAGCTGAGAAGCATTGAAACAAACTGAGGGATCACATTCTGTAGGATGGGAAATAAACATTATTGTAAAAAGAGTCACAGAAACAATACTAAAAGGATAAAGTAAATATATTCTTCATCTACTTAGTAAAGCAAAATACTCCAAATTGACTGTAAATCAAAAGTGACACAAAACACAAACACAAAAATGTATTGGAGAGTGTGAAAAAATACATCATTGCCTGGTGCTATTTAGAACGTCCCATTCTGGTAACAATCAAAACAACCTGTAAGACAAATTTTCTTACAACACATAATACAAGTATGGAAAATGTCCCAGTAACTGTGGTTTTGTATTTCCCTTACCACATCGATACTGTGGACAGCAGGACAGGGGGTGGTAGCCTACCACTAATTTTTCACTGGGTTTGCATGCTGGAATAGTGGCGTCACACAATGACATGTTACATTCTGCGGGATAAAAAAAAAACGGTCAGTTTTGATAGATTTGAATAGATACAAGTGTAAGTCCTATAGCTCAAGATATTTATACCATCCAGTATGGGGATCCACAAACTAAGACCAGCCCAAGTCAGCTTAAAGTGCACTCCATACTCCCATGTAGACCTACAAGCTCAACCCAGGGCTGGCCTAGCTCCATTCGTGTGGCACTTTGCAAGCACAGTTATATCCCTCTTAAAGCAGGTATTTACTTGCTCTGCTTCCTACACATGAAGCCAGCTAAAATGTCCCAGTGAAAATATTCCCTGAATGAACTGACAGTACAGTGTTGGTTACAGGTATCTAACTCATGAGCAAAAGCACCGTATCAGCTGGACCTTTTGTTCTCATTTTCCTTGAAGATGTTATGAAGAACTGTCTTTTGCTTAACATTTTAGGAGCAATAAGCTTATTCCTTTTTCTAACAACTATGGCTAGACAGAATATTAGTATTCAGAGATCAGCTCACAGAATACTGCTTCTGGGAAACACAGCAGTAGGTCAGAGGATACTGCTCTCGACACTAAAGCATTAATAAGAAAAGTGAGAAGGCTCTGATGACTGCCCAATTACCAAGGCACTTCAGTCATCGAATATTTATCAATTTCTTTTGAAATTCCACCCAAGACATTAAAAATTAATTTTTAACAGAAGTTTTGTTTCACTCCTGGACTTCTAAGAAAAAAAAAAATCAGAGTCAGTTCTACAAGGAAAAGAAGCCTGCTTTGTTAGCTCAACCAGCCGCAAGTACCTAAAAATCACTTCTGAAAAGTGTTACCTTGAACCCCGTCTAAAGACTGTCATCTGCCAGTGAATGTCAAGCACTTACCCTCTACTTCTGTTATGGAAAACAGGTGTGGTACATACCACAAACTTGCTTTGGACAGCAAGCGCTCTCTTCGATGACGTGGACAATAACTTCCCCTTCTCTTTCACAGACTGGTGGTGGATCCTCATTGCATTCAGGCTCTACAGCAACAATGCTTCCATTTTCTAAACAGCTGTGCATGCAACAGCCTCTCATGGACCCATTCCAGATCTCCCCAGCAGAGCGGGGCTGCCCTTTGTTATCTGTGCATGCTGACATAAAAAAAAACCAACAACAACATTATATCCCTTCAACAAGTAGAGAGCACAGATTTCCTGCAAG
The DNA here is from genome assembly GCA_000699545.1 of Podiceps cristatus. Taxonomy (NCBI): domain Eukaryota; kingdom Metazoa; phylum Chordata; class Aves; order Podicipediformes; family Podicipedidae; genus Podiceps; species Podiceps cristatus. Next base: position 47,557 of record KL254468.1, on the reverse strand, counting down.
TAATTATGAACTGCATAAAATTATTGCATAAAATAATTGCATTGTGGAGCATTACGATCAAGGAATCCAAGAAAAGATGATGACCTTAAAACTCCCAAATGAACAAATGCTTCACTATGGGTAAAAATAAATATTGAGTGCCCATGCTATTTCTTCCGGAGTACTCCAGGAAGGAAAGCCTGGGAGCTACGGATGAACGACCGTCATTTTTCCCAAACAGAAATACATCAGCACTAGGTCCTGAATACAAGTGAACTGAAAGCACAAACAGCTGCAGCTTGAGATAAAGCTAGGCTCTGTTGAAGGGAGCTGCACCAGATTCACACTTACTGAGGACTGACACAAAACTTCAACATCGCTTTACACTGAGCTGCGGTTAATATTAGCATATCTGCAAAACCACTCTGTCCTGCGGCACTTACTACATTTCTCTTCAGGTATACAGAGGTCAGAGTCTGTTCTATGCAGAATAGTGCCATTTTTACACACACAGTCTTCCCTTAAATAGGAGCAGGGAGAATCTTCATAGAACCATTTATTCAAGCATGTCTTGGCTTCACAGGGTTGCACACAAGGCTGGTATTCCTTGCCCTCAGGACAACTCAGGGCTGCAAGTCATAAAAATAGGACACTGAGTGCTGCTGTTATTCTTTCAGCAGTTCATTGGATAAACAGGTAGTAAGAACAAATAAGTGTATTATAGAAAGCATGCATTTATATTTTTAACTGTACTTTAGGTAAGCAACTCATTCAATCAAGATTAAAATTGATTCATCACACTTTGACTAAAACAATGCATCTTAAGAACTTGTACTCTGATTTACTAATGCTGTGATAGAATGAGATGGTACTTACAATAACAATAGAAAGAAATATATTTTTAACTCATGACTAAACACTACAGCTGTATAAAGCCACACCGGAGTATAGAACATGGCTATTTGCTTACAACAGTAATCAGGGGTCCTCCATTTAATGCAGATGTTGTGCTTGTTGCATAAAGCTGCATATGCAGAAAGTGCATCACATTCATAATTCCAAAAATAAGTACTGTTGACCCACATCTTCTCACAAAACTCCTGAGGTGACACCTAGGAACATATTGTAATTGAGAATTAACAAGTAGAAGAGCTTTCTGTAATTTAAATAAATCATTAATTGCAAGAAATAAGACAGCTGCAAGGGAAAAAATCACAAGCAGTGTCTAAAAAATACCATTTTTTTCAGCACACTCATTCTGCAAAACTTAAACTGCCAGAAATTTTATACGCATTAGTAGGCACAGATCACACTCCTAATGAGACTGTCGCACTACGTACAAGAACTGTTGCAGTATAGCCCTGTCAGCTAAAAGTCAAGAATCTCAGCTA
>KL254468.1:25608-44737 GCA_000699545.1 Podiceps cristatus | reverse complement strand
CCACCCCAACCCCTGCCAGAGCAGGGTCACCCAGAGCAGGTTGTACAGGAACGCGTCGAGGCGGGTTTGAATGGCTCCAGAGAAGGAGACTCCACACCTCTCTGGGCAGCCTGTGCCAGCGCTCTGTCACCCTCAATGGACAACATGACAAGACAGCATGACAAAAGTATTAAAGCCAACATGACAGAGCTCTTAAAGCTACCCATCCAGTTGCCAACTCATGAAAATAAGCAAAACATAAAAAATGTGCGTATCTTTTTTTTTTTTTTTTTTTTTTTTTTTTTTTTTTTTTTTAAATATAGGTCTTTTATTTAATTTGCACTTGGAATTTCTCTGATCTTCACACTCACCTTCTCGTGACAAGGGATGAAAATGCTTCTGTTTAACAGTTCCATACAGTACGTACAATTATCTTCAGTACAGTTTCTTACTGGCCTCCTGGTTGTGACATCAAGTGATTTCTCAATTTCCCAACTTTTAATGAACACATCAATTTCCTCCATATTTGTAATTATTGTCCTGTTTTCCATTTTCAGGTCATCAGTAGGGTCCCCATTACATACCCCTGGAGAAAGGGCATCACGTACAAAGCACAAACAAACATGCCATCTTACTTCCTTTGGGAAAGAAAAGTGCACTTGATAAGGTAAGATTAACATTGCATCAGGCTCACCTGTGAGACTTAGTCACCTGAATTTATAAATGAAAGCAGTTCTCTGTCCACTGTACTTCCAACTTTCTACTTGTGATTTTAGTTCTTAGCTCAATGGCTTAGCAAAACAAGCAGATCATACAAGTAAAGATACTTTTCTTAACAATTAATTAACTTTTGAGAAAAACTGCTACCAAAATGTGCTGTTGAGTGTGGCAAATTCACTGACATGGCATCGGATTCTGATCTAAGTCCTGGCCTTCATGCTTCCAGCCCTGCATCCTGATACTCTCCAGGGCTCCTTGCTAGACCTGGGCTTGCCTGGCATGACAGGCTGTTATTCTCTCGGACAGCATGGAGAAACACAGAAGATGGTATTATTTGCAGGATAAAAAGCATTTGACAGTAGCACCTCTTTCCATTATTCTTCTGCTTCTTGCTGCTGTCCTAATGCCATCCCACAAATTGGGCTGGCGTTAGAATTTGTAGGGCCATACTACAGAATTGCAGAATCAATACAGCTTTAAAATAAAGCCAATTTACCACATTGTCCCATAATTTTTTTCAGTATGAGAGGATAGGAGAAACCCAGACAAGAACAAATGGCAGAAAATAGGAAAAGAAGCACTAAAGGAGGCTTCAGACTTTACTGCAAAATATGAGATAGAGCAACACTTCAGAGTGGAGGTTGGATTTGTCTGCATAGTCATCCTCTTTCTGTCTTTTCATGGCACAAAGAGTAACTATTCTATAATCCTTCCTAGATTTGACCTCATCTCAGCTCAGTCTTTTTCAGCATGCATAGAGAAGGTTGCATGATACTGGGAAAACATGAAGTATGAGCCAGGGCCAGTATTTGCCTTCACTGACTAGATCTAGAAGAACTTGCCTTTCGTTCAAGCAGAATATAGCAATTGATTTGAAAATGCTTGATTTGTTATGTGTATATTTAAGCCATATCTGAATTGTTTTGTTTGCTTTTAAAACTAAAAGCAATTTAAAAGATTATAAAAAGTTCATTTTCCTGTTCAATATGGGGTAGATTCTGTAAAATTACTATGTGCCAGAAAATGAACATTTATGATAGTACTAAAGTAACTCTAAAATACCTGCTTACGCTTTTCCATATAATTCATACCAGCCGAGTTTTAAAAAGGCTATCAGGGAAGCCTGAAACATGCTAAATTTAAGTCTGAGACACCTCAGTGCAGTTTTGGACCCTATATCCAAGCTTAACGGTCTGAATTTGGATTCACTGTCCTCAGAGGACTTGGACCCTTACAAAGATACACCTTTTATCAGTCATTTGCACAGCGATAAGCTGCACTGCTAACATCTGACAGTTATTCTTTTCTCCCATAATCACTGAAATACACTATCACTACCTGAACTTCTTCAGCAGCCACTTCTCCAGTGAAAATTTTCCCCTTTTTTTAATTTGACTTCAAAAATGTTCTTAAGTGCAGGCGAGATGAGTACATTTTTTAAAAGTTAGATACAATGTATTGATCATTACTTGTTCTGCGAACTACTTTATTAGCAAGCAGTGCTTTGAAACGGAATTATTGGTTTATTATTATTAATAGAATTTCACAAGCCCACCTCAAATAAGATTGGTAGTGTAGTTAATGTGGGTCACAAGGAGAGCTCTAGGGACAGCAGGTCACAGACACCAAAGAGAGGTGTAAATTTTAAATGGGAAATTATTAAATAAGAAAAAATTTGCCACCATAGCCTCACCACAAAGTCCTTCTGTCTTCATCGATGTGTTAGACTGTAATCCATACTGTATATCTATGATGCCTGTAATGTGAGCCCACTTGATGCTAATACCAGCTGGGGTATTAACGACATACATTGCACCAGTATCCTGAACACTCAGTCCTTCTTTTGAAAATGGTAGAGACTGAATTTCAGAATCCACTACTACCTAAAATAAACCAAATACATTTTAGGGATAAAAACAGATTGCGAAGATGTATTTTATATCTCTGTGCATTTTATAGCAAAAGACATTTTTACAACCTCTGCCACATGCAATAACAGTCACAGTGCTTAGAACACAGAGCTTCCCATCAGTGCCATTTCCTATAACTACAAATGAAGTAGGCATGAGAAAAAATTATGATATGGAAATCTTTTCTAATTAAGGAAGCAATAAATCTTATCATACATTGTACAATAAAACAAAACAAAACCTCCTCTCAATTATTCAAAGTTATCTGTTCTGACTTGTTATTGAGTAGCAGCAAAGGTAGCTTACGTATTTATCACATCTTGGAATATTTCTATTCAGTTCTAGGTTTTCTGGAAATATAGTCTCAGGTATAAATGCTTTTGCAGCTTCTTTAAAATCTCAAAAAAACTTTGAAGTGTCATTTTGGATAAATGACATAGAAGTGAAGCATGGCATCAGAAATGTATAAGTTTTGCTTCTAGTATACCATGAATTACTGGGAACCGGAACTGCAAAATTAATCCTAGTCCTGTAGTACATTCATTATAAGTCTCATCTACGTCATTCTACAACAGAACAGTTCTCCAGCTTCCTTTTAAGTGTACACATGCTATATACTGGTGATATATACTTACTTTTCTTGCTAACCGATTGATAAGTAATTTATATGTGCGTGTTGTTACATTTAATTTCTTAAAACAGAGCCCCGAAGTGCTTGCAGGGGGAACCTTGAAAGAAAAGTGACAAACAAATTTAATTATTATTGTTTTTCTAATTCTGTAACAGTGCTATAGGGAATTTTTTCAATATGTGTAATATTCATGTATTTTATAATTAGTAAAAGGAAAAAGTACTCACTAGTTTTCTTATTGAATTTGCACTCTGGAAAACATTAAAAATAAATTAGAAGTGCATTGATAATCAGCAGCATTCTTATTTGGCAAAAATAAGTTGACTGTTTTCTTTGTGTTTGAAGTTCTACAATCAGCTTCATAATTAAACTAATTTAATATCATCCTTATAAATAATAAAAAATACACATTTCCCAGCTAATGTAGTGGACCTTTCTATGAACTCTTTTTAGAAACTTGATTTACTTATTAAAGATTTAAATCAAAGGGGTTTATGTGGAAAATAATACAGAAAAGATAACACGGTAATGTGAACAAGTTGAATTAAAAATACATAGAAATACAATGGTCGTGCCAATAAAATCCCCTGCCCTAACTTTGATAAAACTGCTATTTTACTAAGGCATCTTTCTGCACAAGATTGCAGCTCGTATTCGCTATACCTCAGCTGGCTTTTAACTAAATGGCTTTAATGGTGAGAGCAACTCATGACCAGCATCACGAGATTCAGCATATGTTGCAAAGCCCTTTCAAAAAATATTTCTTGAAGAACTACAGCTACAGACTTCGAAAGCCCATCTGCCTATGATATGAGCTGCGTTCATGCTTTTATACAACAATCGAGAAACAGTGAAGGGAGCAACTGAAAAGAAAACCTCTAAAACAGTGCAAGCCTCGGGACATAAAAATCATGAGTACAGTTGCCCAGTGAGAAAAGATAAGAGACCAACTAGGGATGGGAGAGAATGATGCCTGGTGAAGTTCCTCATCAGGAACTTGTTTATCCACAAACCAAAGATGGAAATACAAGCCAGTTCAAGGGCTGCATAAATTAGGACTATGGACAATACAGAGGAGATCTACATACAGACTCTAAGGATGAGTCTGATCTGACCTAAACTGACAGTCTAAAAATAAAGTGGCTGGATCCCCTCTGTAGGCAATGCAGAGAGATAGATGACTACAAAGAACAACTCATCACACTAATCCCAAGCTCATTAATACCTTCCTAAAAATAACTACAAAAGATTTTTTGTGACTATTCAAAATATTTTAGTACTTTGTCCATGTTTTAAAGTATGAATTCAAGGCCTGAAGAAGACTTGTGCATGGAGAGCCTAAAAGGACACATGCAGATTCAGAAGTTTTGTCACCCCTGATACTTTAAAAGTAACTTACATTTGAATTTCCTTATAATATAATACAACAATTACTATTTATCCTGAAATAAAATTATTTTATTTGGATGGCATGATTAAGCATGCTCTTTGAAAATTAAATAACTTGCCATTTTTTAATGGATATGGCTTTTATCTGAAAGCTTTGATACATTTTTTTTTTCAGAATTTCATACCTATAACATGAAAATTCAATAAACTATTACAACTACTGCAGAAATGCAAGAATCTTACCTGATTAGCAGGACATTTTTCAATATGAGCAACAATAATTTCTCCCGGTAACTTGACTAAAACGTAGGAAGCCATATTACAAAGAGCTATGTTGTTTCCATCAAATGTAATAACACTCAGTTCAGACAGTACAGAACATTGACCTAAAAAAGAACTGTCATTTAATGAGGTTACCACAAAACCAAATACAGGGCTTTTCTAAGAACTTTCAGCAATATTTGCTTTTGTATCTATGTCCAGATATGTATTGATGACCATGTTCTGCAGACAGGATACTGAGCCATAGCAGAAGCACGTATCTTAGGTTACTCAGTGGAAATACCTTAACCTACTGCTATCCAGGGTAGGGAAGAAGGTTTAAACTGGTGAAAATTTTTGCTTAAGCCAATGTTTTACAGGCAAGGTCAACAAATCTGTACATTGTGAGATAGAATATACACATTAAAATATACATATTTTTTAAATCTAATGACAAGAAACTGATCTGCCCTATCTTGAGACAAATACATGAAAATGTGATATTGGTTCCAGTAATGCTGCAAGGTTTTTAATATGACTTTTTTTTTTTTTTTTTTTTAACTTTTTTGTTTCCTTGGAAGACAGTCATCTGCCAGTTTCTGCAGTTTGAGTAAAAACTGCAGCTAGAGCTAACTGAAACTTGGGGGTTCTGTCTTTCAGAAAATGACTGTATTTAATTTGTTTTCTTTACAAAATATTGAAATCTCAACATTTCTACTGACAAAAATTCTGAAAAGTCTCAGCTGGAAAATGTTGATGTTCATGTTGCAGATTTCATTTTAGTGTTTGCATTCAAAACAAAATATTTTGACTCTCTTGAATGTCAATTAAAAGGTACCAAACCATTCAGTATATTTCATTCTGTTTTGCTGATGAGCAGCTCTTTAAATTCATTCTAGTATTCAACCTCATATTCCCACTGCAATAAACCCATAACGTATTACTTGAAATTTACAGATCAAGGCTCTATGTTGGATTTAAAAATAAAACAGTGACTTACAGGGACATTCCCATTCTGGGCAACAACTATCAGCGTTAACTTGAACTGGCATCCCTCGAAAACCACAGTCTGGCTTCTGCACATCCTTAGGGCAGTTCCTTGACAGGTTGTATAACATCCAACCCATATTAACACATACATACTGGCTACATTTGTCAACAGGTTCAAGGTATCTTGGCTGTCATATAAGGAAAAAACAACCAGAATCAACTTTGCAGTCATTGTCCGTATGAAGTCCCAGTGATCACTTGTTCATCACCCTGCTCTGAGATAGAATCAGCCTATGCGACCCCTCACAGTTATTTTGGAATGAATTGGTAGTAACAGGTGACAATGACACATCCATTCACCCACACCCTTCCTGTTCCATGTGGCTTTGGTGGAATACTCTATGCCAAGCATTATGCATTGAGGCTACATGTTCTATCCAGTAATAGTCTGGAGCATTTTAAGAAATACAGAATCATGTGTTCCCATAATTTGAAACCATATGACAAAGAAACAAATGGGAAAAAAAAAAAAAAAAAAAAAAAAAGGACAGGGTGAGATTATGCAGAACCCAAAAATTCCATGGATTAGGGCTTTTTCTACACCTCAGAAATATATTTCACTATGTAGAAACACTATATAGCTTTAAAAGTATTTTTTTTTCCAGAGCCATACATCCAAGATGCAGACTATACCAGGCAGTATAAGAGCAGCGATACAACAGTCCTCTAGGAATAATTATTTTAAAATATACAAATAAAGGAGACATTTCAAATGTCTGGTATTACATACATAGCATAACAGAATGGACTGAAAAGCAACATATATTTTAACACATAGTGGCAAGTAAAACTGATCATACCACACATTCAGAAGATGTAGACAGCAGTGTGTGCATCACTGGACCAAAGGAAGCCTTGTCAGCTATAGCTGTCGTCGTTTCTGTGCGTGCCAGAGAAGTTTGTGTTTCCACAGGCTCTGAAGAGGAAGGTAGAGCTGTTCCACCACTAGAGTGAGATAAATCTATTATAGTTCTGGTCTGCAGCTCTGTAGGCTCTGTCAAACTGAAATAAGGCTTAACGGTTTTCTGTGTTGGGATTTTGGACCAATGTGATGTTGTTACATCCGGGACTCCAGAAAGAGAGAGATTTTTTACCGAGGTTGTATTTCTTGAAAAAGGTGAACTCTGAACTGCAGATACTGTCAAATAAGGCAGGGAAGATTTCTCAGTTGTGGTTGACTTTGTCTTTGTAACATTTCTTTGCCCCTGTGAAGTCTGACCACTTTCTAAAATATCCATGGCTCTTTCAAATGAGGTTGCATGTTTAACTTCTGAAGCTGTAAATGAGGTACTCTTCGTCTGTGATAATGGACTTGAGGTACCAGTTGGTTTCATGATCATAATTTTTGGAGTTTCTTTAGTGCTCTGTGAAGCTTGAGTCACTGCTGATGTAAATAAAGATTTCTGTGACACGTACATGGGTGTTTCTGTGGTAGTAGGAACTGAAGCTGAAGCCTTATAAAACTCCAAATTGGCAACAAAAGAATCGGTGGGTTTTGCAGTAATCTTTGAGGCTACAGTAGTGCCAGAAGCAACGAATAAACCAGCTGAAGAGCTAGGTGGTATTTTTGCAAAAATATAAGGTGCTTTTAAGGACGTAGCACTCCCTGTTGTGTTCGTGATCACTGGTGTAGTGAATTGAGTGACGATTCCAGATACAGCTGACACTGTTCCATCTTCTTCTGAAGAGCTTATCGAAGAACTCTGTGTTCCTAGAGAAACAGTAGAGATACGAGTGGTCTTAGGAGGAGGTGAAGACATAGACTGGCTTTCTAAAGAGGCTTCAGGAGTTGTAGGCATTAGTAAAGAGGGCATGACAATGGATGTTTTTAGTGCTGCTGAGAGGCTGGTTTAAGGTGAATGTAGAAAAATCTACAGAAGTTGCAAAGTCCATAACTGGACTTTTTGAGGTTCCTTGTATATCTAGAGATGAAACTGATGTTTGGATAGAAGTCATATTTTGTGTTAATGATGACATCCTACTGACTATGGGAATCAATGAAGAAGTTGTAATATGAGATGTCACATAAGATGGCACTGATGTTGATAACAAGATCATAAATAGAGATAACCTTGTAAGAGAAGGATCTTCGGGAATAAAAGTGCCTGAACTTTGTGCCATAGGGTCAGTGTTCAATTCTGCATGTGAACTGCTTGGGTACTCTGTAATTTCTGAAGTGGTTATTAATGTATCATTTAGAGGTAATTCCAATGTCCTAAGTAGACATAATAGATTTCATCAGCTTTTTAGAAATGGATAACACTGAAAAGGAATCGGTGTGCATTACGTTTCTATTTTCTGTTGAGGCTTTACTTGCTATAGACATATCAGAGATTGTTGGATTGACTAGAAGAGTGGAAGCAGCAGAAGGCACTTTATAAAGAGTTTTGGAGGCAACAGTGGCATCTGCCATAGCTTTGGGCTTCAGGTAGGTGATCAGAGAGCCCACTGGAATAGATACCCTGTGTGTTACAGAAGGACTCAAAGAAGTGTTTTTAGGGATCTGAGAAGCAGCTTGAAGTGAAGATACAGTTGTTATGGGCAGAGCAGCAGAAATACGGCCTTTTATTAACGGAGACGTCTGCTTAGGAACAGTCACTGGAATTTCCACTGAAGATAAAAAAGGCTTTGGAGAAAAACCAGCAAAAGAACTTGTGTTTAATGATATTAGAGAAGTTTTAGAGAAGGAGGTTGCTGTTTTAAAGTATGAAACTGTGATTAATTGAGGAAAGCTTGTCTCCAAGCTAGCAAATCTAGTAGTCATAGGAATTTGAGGAGCAGTTGAACTCAGTGCAGAAACGGGTGTTGGGTGAACTGCAGTTTGACCAATACCAGCCATAGTTCTAACAGAGAAAGTAGGTACAGGAGAAATAGATGTGCTTAGTGTTAACTGTGAACCTAGAAGAAACACAGGTCTTGTGAAAGTTGCTCTCCCAGTTAGCAAAGTGGACAAAGACACTCCAGAGGATACTGCTGCTCCCTTAGAATGACTAACTGAAGGACTCCTACTCTTCCCAATACCTGGAGGCAGCTCAGAAGTGACAAAAGATGGCTTGGAGGTTAAAGTTGCTAATGCTGAGGTAGGGGAAATAGTTCCTAGATGCGTGGTTGATGTTTCAAGTGGAAGTGGAACTACCACTAGGGAAGTGGGTGTTAATAACACAGAACGTGTTAGAATAGGACTTGCGCTGAGCAGGGTTGTTGGAGTTGCTATTGTAATAGGTACAGTTATAGATGCAGGAGAACTGACAGTACGTGATGTGACTGCTGAGGCTTGAAGAGCAGTTGGAAAATCTGTTGAAGGGATGAGTTTGGAAAGGACAGTAGGGCTGGCTGTGCTGTGAAGTACATCAGAATGCTTCACTGTACTTGGTAATGAAAATGTTGAATAGGTGGCTGCATTAGATGCTTCCAACGAATAAAAGTCTGTAGTGGACTGTGTTGACATATTCATTCCCCTTAAAGTTGCGTTTGCCTTCAGGGTTATTTTGTCTGTCACACCGGTATGAGTTGACTCAGTCCCTGAAGTAACAAATAAAGGAGGTGTCTGAGGAAATCTCTCTGTGGTAGCACCCATGTGAGAGATCAACAATGAAGGTTTTGTTCCAGTTGCTGATTCTGTAGGTGTCACAGGTATGCCTAAAAGGGAAAATGCATGTTTCATTCTCTTTTATGGATTATTGGTAAAGCAAAATAGCAACATCTATCTCAAGTCCCATTTAAATATTAGCAAAACAGAGCATCATTTTGCTGAGAAGATAACTTGCCAATGGTTCCAGGTTGCCTGATAACTTTGAGGAACTCAGCTGACTCAAGAAGTTTTCTAATTTTCTTTGCAAATGAAGTAGCTAAATTTTTATTATTAGTGAAAACCTTGATTTTGCAGAGCAGTTTTGAAGCAACAAGGGAATTCCATGGAAAAATCCAGTAAATCCAAAATAGTAAAATATTTGGAATGAATATATTATGTCTTTGGAAGTTAGTATACTATATGAAAAATTTATATTAGCAAATATCAAGTGTAATATATTCGATTCAAAACTTGTAGAATAAAATGAGACAGTATTAATATGTAATCATTACATTAAAAGAATACTGTATCTCCCAAATAAGCAAACAATGTGTTATCTATCTTCACAAACCAGAAGTTATGAAATAGATGCACTGAATTTGTTAGTGGTGGCTCATCAACTGAAAAGTCTGAACTTTCTGTCACAGCAGTATTTCTTCCATTTGGAATCTTTCTCTTATATGTGTATGATATACTAGCAGTATATGCTCAAATGAAGTTGTGATGAGTGTAACACCATCACAAAAGGTTAAATTTAACACATTATTAGAAAAATGAAAGAATTCAACTTTAGATATGGCTTGTTTGGATGTAGGAGATGTATTTTAGATGACTGAGAATGGACACTCTGTCCCAGAGAGACATACAGAAGGATATTCTGGTAAAGCATTAAATAAAAGAACAATAATATACATTGATTAAAACCTTTCCTGGGATCTCTAGAGTGATTTATAAGATAAGACCAATATAATAAAATATACTTACAGTCTTCTGGATAAACACATTTAAGTGTGACCTCATCAAGGATCATATTTTTGGGACAGTATGGCAAGCATCCTTCAACCCTTTAAAATAATGTATAGTTAATTCTAAAGCCACAGTAGAAACAAATCAATTTTAAATTATTTTACTTTGTCAAAATGAAACATTTGAATATCTTCCTTATCAGTTCTGAGAACTTTCTAGTGTAATGGTGAACAAAGCATTTTGAGGCATTTTAAGGTTAAAAAGAGATTGAACAGCACAATTCTCTTTCTAAATTGTTAATAATAAATTCTTTGCATAGGCTGATGAACATGATAACTTTGGACTATTCTGCTTCCACAAGAAGGTGGAAGTTTGGATCCCTAAGCAGAAGGGTTTTCCGTAGGACAAAGATCTTCTCTACAAGACCGCTGCTTTAGCCAGATATGTTCATTTGAAACATTAAAATATTTAGACTGACTCCATAGAAAGCCTCATTCTTGTGCACTTTCAGCATAGGAGAGTGCAGACAAGTCCATATATTCCCTTTCTTTTTCATTTCTGGGGGATTTTTAATAAGAAAATCATGACATTAACAACCAGTGTGCCCATATGGAAAAAGTTAAGAATATCAACAGAGGAAATCAGTAATATTAGTAATATTCCTAATCATAAACTGCATATGCCTAGGAAGGTAGTCTGAAATTCAAAATATCATTTCTTTTCCACCAAACTTTGTGCCTTAAGTTTTTAGGCATTTTTCCTTTTAGTTTGTTGTGGTTCCATATATGGCAGGGGAGATCCATGGGGACAGGAAATCTTGCTACTAAGTAAGAAAATAACATCAGGAGTCTGAAATCCCTCAGCTCATGCCAATGAGGATCTTTAGTATAAAGTTCTTTCCTCTTACAGGAGAGGGCGTAGTCTACCCTTACTATCCCTGCAGTTTTTGATCACTATTATGTAAACACCAGAAAGAGGCAGTCATTTACAACATCATGGGATGCTGGTTTAAGATGTGAATATAAATCCATAGAAGGGAACAGCCATCATTTAATTTAATATGTTTCTACTTAAGCACTACCAGAAGCTAATCCCCTGGGCTAAATACAAACCCTCTTATTCTTGTGTTGAAAGACCGCATGTAAACAGGAATATATACATGAGAAATGAGAGGCTTGTTACAGATGTTTTCACATGGCTTGTGAGCGTTGCTCACAAGAGTGGTACCAAAATCTAGATGAGTAAAAATGAATGGATATTGCAACTGCAGTAGTTTTCAGAAAACATATGGTAAGCATAATACAAAAAACAGTACAGTAGCAATACTGAGCTTAATTTGACTTACGGAGGAAGGAATTTACACGCTATTCCTTCAGGATCACTACATGATTTAACACAAGGATTAGCACAAGGTTCATATCGCCATTCACACATCCTTCTATAAGGCACAGACGCACCGAGTTCTGAGAAAGAAGGAAAAGCTGTTATTTATTGATTGTGCAGTCAATAAGCTACAAAATTATAGTCTTTTCTATAATGTACATTGGGATTTTCAGAAAAATGAAAAAATAAAAAACAAGTAGAGAAATTCTTGAGAACTTTCAGATAGATGAGATTTTGTTCATTTTCCATTTCAAGTATTTTAAATTCCATCAAGCTGAAGTTTCAAAGATACAAACAGCTACTCACTTTTACAATATATTCTGTTTAAAAACCTTAAAAATCAAATAAACATCGTGAAAGTACTGTTGGTTGCAGAAGCAATACAGTTACCCCATTCATTTAAAAGAATAAATATCTATAGTTCACTAACAAGACATTAACATGCATCTTTTTGTGACATGCCACGTTCATTTTGAAAGAGTAAAACAATGAAAATGTAATTCAAAGATAAAGTAATTATCATATCTGCAAAAATAAGAAAATAATAGCTTTGGGAGGTGGAATGGAAGACAAAGAGTAGTAATTGAAAATAGGATGAAAATTATTTGTTACTATTGTTAATGAAAGACAAGTGCTCTGAAGGCAAGTAGAAAAAGAATATACTTATCCCTGGGAATTATGCAAAATTTACCTTCAATATTAAAGCTACTCAAATGTTTGAATTCTTCTGAATCATCGTACTTTGCCACTTTAACACAACATGATGTGAGAATGATGAAAAAGCCTTTTTTACTGTGCAGTTCGAAGGCGCTGAGCCCTGGACTCCAGAGGCCCTGGTGGTGGAAGAAGGTGGCTCGTCTCCGAAAGGAAGCACTTGCCTGCCACTGTTCCAACCCAACAGTTCCATTGTCGTGCACATACAGAAAGTAGTTCGGTCTTTCAGCTGATTCGAGGGAAACAAGAGAGAGAGCTTCCACAGAAGAAAAAAAAAAAAAAAAAGTGTAAGGTTTTCACAGAAAATAACTTAAAAGTGAGATTAAAATCTATATATTGGCTGTTAAGTGGCTCCTTTTAAACAACTGCTTTTCACAAAAAAAACCCACAACACCTATTTCAGTTTTATGTAAAGCAAAAAAAAAAAAAAAAAAAGATTAGAAATGCAGGGGACTTCAAATGATCACATAATCCAGAGCCAGCAGAGAGCTAATCAATTAGATCAAAACTATATGCAGCCTACTGCTACCAGCCTTTGAAGCGATTCATAGGCATTCTCAAATTGGGACTTGTACAAATTGGGAGTTTTTTCTCAAATTTGGACAAATGCCTGACAGTTCAGCTGTACCAAAATTTAATTTGTAAGTAACATCATGCAAATATTGTAAGAACATGCTTGACTTTACCTTGAGATCAGGCTTTTTTTACGTACTATCACCCAGCAATACAGCAAGAAAACCTGTGGCCAGGTAAAAGGCTCGACCCTCTATTTGCTCTACCCATGCCAGAAATCAAAAGTGAAGAAAATTCTCTGAATAATTAAAAACTTAGAAGAAGACTGACTTCATATTTGGTTTTCAACCTGAACTGAATCTTGAAGTGTCTTTAGATTAATACTATCTCATTCCTCATAGATCTCAAAATTACCCTTGTACTGCACAGAAACAATGAATGTTTTACTTCCACTTTACATCAGTTGGAGAATTGACACAACTGAATTAGTTCTTCTGTTCTACTTACTTTCTTATTTCAAAATCCTATCTAGAATCCTAATTTCTTCACTGCAAAATTGTCATCTGTTTGTGAATATAGTTTCAAACTTTACT
Organism: Podiceps cristatus; assembly: GCA_000699545.1. Classification (NCBI taxonomy): domain Eukaryota; kingdom Metazoa; phylum Chordata; class Aves; order Podicipediformes; family Podicipedidae; genus Podiceps; species Podiceps cristatus. The sequence goes on along the minus strand of KL254468.1, from coordinate 31,057 downwards.
GTGAGGACAACCCTTCTCTATGTTGATTTTTGAGGGTTTGGGATTTTTTTCAACAAATTAAATTCTGTGAGAAAGCAATGGCAAAATCTGTATTGACTTAATTGGCACAAACCAAATACACGTGAAGAAATATACACAGAAGGAAAAAATATATTTATTTTTGGTTGTATAGTTTGTATCAGTCTCTAATAAGAGAAAAATAGAGCTTAGGAATAGCTGTTCACCTAAGAAACTTCATTCTACATTGTATGGAGATGCTGCTCACTAACAACCTTTGAAAAATCAGCTTTAAAGACAACAGTGAGGTTCTCCAATATTTAAAAAAATTAAATCAGTTTTCCTCCTCAGTTTTGAAATTGGCTGCTTTATCCCCATTTATTCCAGTAACTGAAAATACCTAGGCTATTATAGGAGATTTAGAAGATGCAGCAAAAAATCATTCATATCGTTTGAAGAGTTTGAAAGAATTGCCATTAGCAAAATTGTTGAAAACACTTACATAAATCTTTATCTTTGAAAAGACCTGGAGTTATCATGAAACTGAAAAATACATTTCCATATGTGCTGGTTCTAGGCAGGGGAAATATCCTTCTGCTGGATACGTTAGCTCCTATAATTGTGTCATTCTCTCCAGAACTTGCCAAAATATAGGGTCCTTCACCAAGACCTAAGGGAAGAAAAATCAAATAGAAAAATAAAAATCCTCCTTGCATAACATACAAAACATCAGTCTTAGTTGACGTAATATATTGCCTTAAATAATTCACCATACCTGGAATCAAATACATTTCGAAACACAGCTCAATGTCTCAGGGTATTACGCTGGATTCAGTCTGCATCTCTCTCTGCAATGCACTTCCTTATTCTTTGCTTACCACACAGAATACAACAGATACAAAGTGAGCACAAAAAAAGTGCCCTCACAGAATAACCTGTACAAGAAAGCAATCCGGGCTGCTTTTTTACGGTATTTATTCTTTTAAATGTCCTTATTTCTATACTTTGAAAGATCAACAGAGCAACTTTAATACTATTCCCCAAATAGTCACTGAAGCTAGTCTAAGATCTAGAAGGCAATTCTCCCCCTGCACCCTCCCCCAAAAAAGAAACAAACAAACCAACCCCACAAAACCACCACACCAAAAAACCCCAAAAAACCCACCCACCCACAGATTTCAAATTATAAGGCTGTAATTCAACTTTTGGCAACAATATTGCAGTTATCTAGTTCATCCTCTCCCACAAACCATTTGCTTCTGCACCCCTGCTGCCCCATTTATTATGCCATCCTAAGTGCTTCAGCGCTGAAGTGGTCCAGCTGAAAAATAACCAGCTAATTTTTCCAGTCCAGTTCACCACATTGTTATATTGGCATGAGCTTTTGAATGACAGTGACGACAGCTTCAGCTGGTACCACTGCCAAAACAGCGCTGGCCTAACCATGGCCGGCCGCAAACCCCTGGAGCTATTTCTGCTGGGCTGGAAAGGCTCACAGGGATACATTCAGACACAACAGCATCCATCTTTGTCACTACGTCCCACTGAAAGAACCAAGAGCAGCATACTTCTAAAACCTCGCCTTGTGAGTAATAAAATGGTAAGTTTTGTGAAAGCTTTTAATTCTTACAGTGAAAAGACAGAACACCTTCCCAGCCTAAGACAGCTCCTTTCAAATATGACTGTTCCAAGAAGGAAGGGATCCTCATAATAATGAGATTTGGCTCATTATTATGAAGAATAACACCAATAGAAGATAAACACCAATTTCTGAAGAAAACTGCATGAAAATAACTACTGTTTTTATATGGAAACTATGTTGGAGCTCCTATACACATGAAGTCCACAAGCTTGCCACAAAATGACCACTTTTAAAGAAGTGATGAGGCAATTTATCTTCAAAAGACTCTTTATTCTAAATCATCAAATGTTTATCCCTACATATTGCCAATGACTTGAGCAAAAGCAGGAGTGAGCTGCAATGATTCAACAGTTTGACATCATGCAGAACAAAAAAGAATCAGATGAGGAGCCATCCTAGTCCCAAAAGGTGTTTTGCTGGCACTTGGTGATGGAAACATGCATAATGCCATCCTTGACTTTAACCCTGACAGGCAGCTAAGCACCACACAGCCGCTCACTCTGCTCCCCTGACCACCCCCAAGAGAACTGGAGGGGAAGAACTGAAAAAACTTGGGGGTTGAGATAAAGACAGTTTAATACGTTTTGGGTGGTTTTTGGTTGGTTGGTTGTTTTTGTTTCGTTTAAAAAAAAAAAAAAAAAAAAAGCAAACAAGAAAGAAAAATAAATAAAGGAAAGCAAACCCAGAAAAATGGTGCAAAAAATTCCCTATTGCTCACCAGCAGCCAACCGATGCCCAGCTGGACCTCAAGGAATGCCAGCCCCAGCAAAATTCCCCCCTGCTTTTTAATGCTGAGCATGACATCATATGTTCTGCAATACCCCTTTGGTCGGCTGGGGTCAGCTGTCCCGGCTGTGTCCCCTCCCAACTCCTTGTGCACCCCCAGCCTCCTTGCTGGTGGGGTGGGGTGAGAACCAGGTAAGTCCTGAGCCTGTGTAAGCAGTAGCTAAAACATGGGTGTATTATCAATTGTTTTCATCACAGATCCAAAATATATCACCATACTAAAATTTAACTCTACCCAAGCCAAAACCAGTACACCTTGCTACTTTTTAAAATAAGACAAGATTCCCTACTGCAAATAAATTATGGAAATTCAGCTGTACCTGGCAAGATCTATGTGCTGCTACTGTACTGGGCCAGACTCCTTGGAGGGGGAAAATAAAGAAAAACATCTACTATATGAGGCTCATTACAGGATGCAAGTTGCTAAAAATGATGTGTCAAAAGTCACATTCATACCATTGCATTTAGTCAAGTTTCCTTTCCTTTTCAATATCTTGCTCCTCACAAAGCACACGCACAGCATCCATATATAAGAGGGGGTGCCACAGGATTTAAGTTTGTTACATGAATACCACTCTCATTCTAAGGACCTGTTCTTCACAGTACAATACTTGTGAGACTCATGCATAAAACCCTGTAACCTATCAATTTCAAAATATAATAGGTCCCAGTTCTGAAATTTACAGTACGAGCACAAGTTAACATCCTTCTAGAGCTTCTCCCTGCCTGCCAAGATACGCTGCATGGTGCATTAATCCACCCCCACATTGAATATGATGAGGTTATTAATCAAGACGCTAGGGATTACTAAAATCATTCAGCACAGCTGGGCCACTGACCTTCACCCATTAAAAATAGAAGCAATGTTAAAACTACATACACCAAGTCAAAGAAAAAGCCCCTCAACTGAGTTTTTAATTGAACTAGAGCAGTCTTTTATATGTCAATGAAAGAAGGAAAAATAAAACTAAACAAGGCACTTCAGAATGAAAACCTAGAAGATAATTGTATAGTGTGACAAATGTTCATAAAATTTAAGGGTTTTTTATTTTTTTCCAAAAATCATAGCAAACTAATTATTATTCTGATTAATCTTAACTCAGTATCATCAGAGATGCATTCATGCAGAGCATTCATTTTTGGAGAAAAGGACTTGAATTTCCCTGTGCCAAAGGCAATTGGTTCAGTGAGGTGAAAATTCAAATGGTAATAACGACGTACAACCTTCTAAGATGCACACTAATGTGTCAGTCTTTGAATTCCATACTAATGTAGGATTGTCTGTTTGTGTTTATATAGGACAAATCCCAAATAATACATGATATATTGCACAGAAAACCAGTATTTTAGATATCTGTAGCAGAACAGGAGGGAAGGAAAAGTCAGTATAATGACATAATGATATTAAATAAACAAGGAATATGTTACAAAATGAAATGAAATACTCCAGGCTGCTCATACAAGTCACCTCTCCTTTCTAATGGACTTAGGTCCAGTGAGTTCAAGGGATTGCGACTATGCGATCCTGCCCTAGGGAACGGGGAGAACGGAAAAGAGATAACCTCCAACACGGCTGCAGCTGACAGATTCTTCTCAGCACGAGCTACGAAGGGTTTTATTTGCAGTGTGCACTGTATCATGTTTCATTTGAGGTGCCAGATGTGTTGTTTTGCTTACAACTACAATGTTTGTTTCCTTGCCACCACTGTCCCTGGAGCAGAAAGGCCCATGGGGACTTGCTTTGCTAACTTGCTGAGCTCATTAAACTCACATATCCAAGTCAGGAGTGAAAAAAAAAAAAAAAAAAATCATTCTGATCTGTGAAAGAGTGAAATTATCAAACTATGTTTTCTTCCAGGGTTAGTCTGAGTGAACTGATATAAGAAAAGTGTCTCTTGGGTATTTGTTTTTAAAAAGAGAAACAAAATAAGTGGGAGGAGGAGAAATAAATCTCTCAAAATAAGATCTCACAGAAAGAAATATGGTAGAATAGTACATCAAAGACGCCTTCCATGTTCTAGAGAGGTTGATGTGGGGAATTATCTGCAACTAAATGCTTTATAAAAAATGGATTCCATTTTGGAACCAAGGAGTACAGATTTTTTTTTGAGTACGCAGCTAGCTGGTATGCTAAAAAACATGAAGAGTAAATGTGTTCAGCAAGGTATATAAATATGACGATGAATCAAAGTCAGTAATATCAAATACTACATACCTCGGTTGTAATATTCGCAGTCATAACCTAAAAGAAAAAGAAAACAGGCACATTATTATTACTACAAAGTAACAACAGAATCTATGCATATCTGCATCCTAAGGATGTAAAATTAACTTTCATCAGAGGAAGTTTCATTTCCCATAATGTATTTCAGTCAGTGACTTTACTTCCTTAAGCTTTTATTCAGTGACATACAGCTGTATTTAGTAAGACGTGCCAGGACAGCAGACCTGAAACATGAATTATTCTAAAGTCAAGATTCCTTTTTCTCCGTCAATCAAAAGCAGAATGGACTGAATCTCTTTGCAGCCCTACACATAAGCCTGGATGTACCCCAGACCTGGTGTGCTGGTGCTTTTCAAACAACCTCTGCGCTGGCACACCCTGACCCCAGCCAGTCCTGTTCAGTGAGACGGCAAATTTGGGTGTGTAAAACTAAGAGCTAACACACTGACGGCTTGAAAAATAAGTACATTTATCATCCACCTGCTTCTGTCATATTTGTATCATTGGTCAGCAAAAGGCCAAAGATGCCTCGAAGATGAGGCCAGCCCGGAAACGTACCGCAGAGCGAAGGAGATCGCCAGTGAATCGCCGCTCCCTGCTGGCAGCACTTATGGGCGTAAGCTGCTATACTGGTACACAAGCACTCACAGTCCCCACCAAGATTGCAGTTGCATGTATCTGTGTGACAATTTTTGACAAAAGAAGTCACATCAATCTGAGGGGGGAAAGAAAAAAAAAAGGAGAAAAAGGAGGGTTGGTGACTTAATTGCACGGGCTGTACAAGTTCCTGTTGCACCATT
>KL254468.1:0-25595 GCA_000699545.1 Podiceps cristatus | reverse complement strand
GCTACCTCTGGATTGACTGAAAGAGTTTAACACAAAAATAAGGTATTTTCTAAGGTTTGGGTACATTCCTATACAAGAAGTACACTTCTAATGATCAGCTTGTACCTACATTACAGGCCAAGAGAAAATTTCAATCAATGCCTATTAATAAGCATGTCTGTCCACACACTTAGAATCATAGAATCATAGACTGCTTTGGGTTGGAAGGGACCCCCAGAGCCCATCTAGTCCAACCCCCTGCAGTGAGCAGGGACACCATTACCCAGACCAGGTTGCTCAGAGCCCCGTCCAACCTGGCCTTGAATGTTTCCAGGGATGGGGCTTCCACCACCTCTCTGGGCAACCTGTTCCAGTGCTTCACCACCCTCATTGTAAAGAATTCCTTCCTTATATCCAGTCTAAACCTACCCTGTTTCAGCTTAAAACCATTACCCCTTGTCCTGTCACCGCTGTCCCTACTGAAAAGATTTTCCCCCTCTTTCCTATAGGCCCCCTTTATGTACTGAAAGGCCACAATCAGGTCTCCCCGCAGCCTTCTCTTCTCCAGGCTGAACAGCCCCAACTCTCTCAGCCTGTCCTCATAGCAGAGCTGCTCCAGCCCTCGGATCATCTCTGTGTCCCTCCTCAGGCCCCGCTCCAACAGCTCCATGTCTCTCCTGTGCTGAGGCCCCAGAGCAGAGGCAGCACTGCAGGTGGGGGCTCACCAGAGCGGAGCAGAGGGGCAGAATCCCCTCCCTCGACCTGCTGGCCACGCTGCTGGGGATGCAGCCCAGGGTACGGTTGCTGTTCATCATCGATTTTGGAGAGTATATTGAATCTGGCAGTTGTTTTTGTAAGGCAAATACTGCCATCTATAGTCATCCTGTCAGTTTTGCGTGAACAACAACAAAAAGCTGCTGCTCTGATTATCAAGTCATTAAAGTAATAATTTGTAAAGTGGGTTTTGGTCAAGGAGAGAAAGCTTGAGCATGCTAGTGACATTTTACAGAAAAAATATTTCTGAACTTACCAAGATTTTAATATACTTTGCCCACAAACCTTGATTAGATCAGAAACCCATGTCCTCACTCTCAAATCCTAGCATATTATTTCATGGTTTTACAGAATACACTATTTCTTGGGGTTTAATCATCTTTTTTGTAATGTTGAGCAACATTTCCAAAACAGTGTTCTTACTCAACACATGGAATGCTTAAAGCAATGGTTTTCTTCAGTTTAGGCTCTGGTCTAGCTCAGTGGTAGAGCACTCAAATGGCACACGTCCGATTACAGAAATACCATCACAGTAACAAAGCAGCACTTATCTAACACAGAGACAGCTTCTCAGCTGGCAGTTGCTAGAACCTGGCAGGGTTATGAAGACTATTTTTCTGCCTTCAGTGAAGAGAGATGCCATTTTGCTGTCATTCTTTTTCTTATTTTGAAAACAGGGATACCACTGAACACAAGATTTAGCTCCACTGAAAACAGCCGTAATAGCTTTGCGGGAACCACCAAACAGCAGATTGGCTCCAAAGAGCTCAACCTGTCTCTCATGTCTGCAGGATAACATCTCTCCATGGGTCAGCAACAACATCCTGCTGCTGTGACAAACTGGGAGCCTTGGGTCAAAGCTGCTGCTGAGTTCAGGAGTTATGAGGAAGACCTTTTTTGTGAGCGTTGAGACTCCTTACCCCTTGCCGAGTTCAGCGCTTAGCTGGGCAATTGCAATCCGTCAGTCACTGCTAGCTACAGATGCAAGATTTTGTCTCCCTGAAAACAGGGTTTTCCAGCCTCAGCTGAACTCTGAGGCCGTCTGTCCCACGGGCCGGAGCTTGCCTCCAGGCACAGCAGGATTCTCCGCCACCCGTATAGCAGGAGCAACTGTCAGAGCGCTGCTCCAAGCACGTCCCGAAACACACATCTAAACTTTCTGTTCCTTCCGTGTCCCTCAGTGTCAGTCTGCTTGGGCTTTTTGCATTGGCACCCAGTTCCGCACCTGTTCAGCCAGCAGTCAGCTGTAGATATCCTCAATAGGAGGCCACTTTATATTACATTTTTAAGAGCCATTTTTTTCACATGCTGATGAATAATAGGTTGTAAAAACACCTGAAAGATGTTTGCTTTACAGGCTGTCCCATACAGGATGGATGTGTGCATGTGGAAATACTTGACTACCGATTAAATGTTTTGCACCTGATGTGCATTTTTTTAACATAATTATGCTAAACTTTTGGCATCATGTTTGCAAATTTTAATCACAACATGGATAAGATATAGAAAATGAATGTTCAAGAGAAAACATCTTTCTTTATGACTTATTATAATATAGCGCCTTAAAAACTCTTAAAAGTTGCATTTTTATTTATTACTTTCCACTTTGAAAATACACTCATCACTACGTTCTCAGGCACATGCTCAAAAAATTCTTTACATAGTAACTAAAGTCAACATTAATAAATCTCTTGGGTTAAGCTACTGCAACCTCCTCCTCAGGCAAATTCCTAACCATGTTGATATCAAACTTCTGTCCTGAAAGTCAGGAGGTTCAACTGGGACATCTAATGATCTCATTTAATATTAATAGTCATAAAGAAAACAAGAGACAGACAAAAGGTCATGGTGGTGTTTGCTTGCTCAGGTGTAAAGAAGCACCTTCAATAACTTAATACCTTTGGGAGGGTAAAATCAGAAATAGGGGAAAATGTATAGAGCATGTCTTGTGTTGATAAGAGGTGGTCTAAAAATGGAATAAAAGATTCCCACAGAAACTGTTGTTGTCCCTGTGTTGTCTAGACTTAAGAACATTCTTGTAACTCAAGTCACTGGCTCAGACAGGTATTGGGAAAACAAGGGCACCATACCTCAGAGTTTTGATGAAAAGCAGATGATGAACTGTCAGCCAATTCAAAATACTGACAGCTCTGAAGCCTAAATATCTCTCTCTCATATTTCTTTCTATATTGAGTGGGACCGTTAACAAAATAAAACCATTTGAGATAAGCTGTAGGCACGTTACACAAATGCTTATTTTAGAATCCTGCAATATATACAAAAGCCTTAAAAGTTTAGTTACCTACATAAATAAAATGTATAAATAAAACCTAAAGAGAAGAGAACCTTGATTATCCAGTCTACTAAGTCATGGCTCCCAGTTATCAGTATTATGTTTAGGCTCCAGTTTTGAAAGGAACAAGGAGCTCTGCGCCAACGTAGCCCACCCACAGAGAGAGACTTGCAGGGCTCTACTCTGTATCCTGCACAGCACTCAGACTGAGGAGAACGGCAGAGAGAAATTAATTACTGGAATTTTAATATTTTCCTACATGAAAGCACATCTTGGGTATTTAATAAACTTACCACATTGCGACAAGGTGCAAAAACGTCACTGTATAATATTGAGCATTCCTTTTTGGCATAAGGGAACTTGCTCTGATGTACCTCACATGGTCTTAGTGTTTCATTTGGGCTCTTGCACTTAAAAACAAGCAAAAACACCACAAATATCTTATATGAAGGTGTGTTTACTGTGGACTCAGGTACACTATAATATCATATAATTCAATATCTGCATACTCAGAAAACAAAAATAAAGTTTAAATGCTAGTTTCTTCACCTACCCCTTTCCCTGATTTGTTGTTATAATTGAAAACATTTGCACAAAAAAGAATCTTTGTGTTTTGTTCTGAAGTACTAAAATGTTCCTGCTGTCTGCTCGGCGCATAAAGACAAAATGTTTTCTTTGTGACACATTATAATCATTACCAGAGCAACCAACCGTAACATCACAAACAAATACATGGTCCAAATTCATCCCTGGTGGTTTTGCAGTGACTTTAAATGGAGCCACACTACAGATGGCTTTAGCCCTGTAAGTTCAAATAAAGAAGCAGTGGTAGGAAGAGAGCGACTCATTAAAAAAAAAAAAAAAAAAAAAAAAAATTTGGAGTCAAAGATCATCAAGATAACTCGAAAAAGGCTGAGATACAACTCCCTCTCTTGAAATCTCCCTTCAAGAAGAAAAACAAATGAACAGAAAAATATAACAAAATGACACTTAGCTCAGAAAACAGAGTTTAGATAAACTCATACTCTCCTGGTGCAGCGAGGAAGCCCAGGAGGGGGTAACAATGGATCCATAGGCAGCATTGGGGTGTCCCGGCACCTCAGCAGCAGCGCAGTCACCCACCTACCCTGCCCTCCTGCGCGGATGCCCAGACGCTGCTGTGGGGGGACATGCTGCCAGTCCCAGGAGGGAAAAACCCCGGAGGCATCCCACTCTTCACGGTGCCAATGCAAGCACGTTTGCCAGTAGCAGAGCTGGGTTCTAGACCTCGAGCTATCAAATACTCCTTTAAAGCGTTTAGATTTTGCAGAAAAGATGACCAGGATACATCTCTAGGAAGGCAGAGAAGGTTAGTCCTTTCTGTAAAAAGCCTTACTAACGCCTGCTGCGGAGGCAGATGAAGCATCAAGTCTGGCTGAGCGTAGGCTCCCCGAGAGGCCAATGCTGAACTCAGATCCTGAGTGTTCTGGCAGCCACAGAGCCACAGAGAGAACTATACGAGATTTTACAAAAACATAATGTATATATATGCCCACAAAAAGTCAAGTGCAAGTTTGGGCTGCATAAGCAAAGATCATACTGTAACATCCTAGAAGTTAATGTGCTATGCAAGCACTGCACACTTTTTTAAAGCTGCCAAACTTTACAAATTGGCAAGGAAAAATTCATACACTTCACACAAAGTATGTACACATTTCTTTATGTGCCACCTTCTAGAAGAGCAGGATAACCACCAACACTACATACATCCTTTGCTTGCTCACACAACTTAAACATTTCATGTAGAGTAAAATAGATCCAAAGGGAGATATTGAGGGAGAGGCACCTCAAAATTTTTACTCCAAAGCAGAGTAAGTATCATATTCTTTCATGAGGTGAGAGATTTTGGTTCAATTTCCTACTGTGAGTCAAGGAGAGAACAGGTTATAAACTGTTTCTCACAGACATTCTAAGGGAGTGCTTTACAAATACTGATTTTTTAGGAGGTTCACAAGGCTATAAAACCTTACATCTTCTCAGCACAAATTAATAAAATATTTTCCTGTGTTATAAATCACAGTTGTGGTCATCCACTCTCTACAGCCTCTTCTCTTCTCCTCAGAAACCAAGTTCCATACTGGGTTGTGCCTGTTGCTGTTCTGAGCCTTTTCTCTCTCACCCCTTCACCACCACTGCTTTGTCAGTTTGTTCTCTGTTTACAAACTGCAATTAAAAAAAACCAAACAAACAAACAAACCAACCTTTTTTTTTTTTTCAGTGTTCAGAAAAACTTTTTTCCCCGACCTTTTTTGCCAGTGTTCAAATTCTATTTACTTTCAATATCCTGAGACCAGAGAACTTAAAATTATTTTTAAAACTGGGTTGAATCCAAAATATCAGAAACAATGTATCTATCTTTGTAGAAAATTGAAACCCAGACAGCTATGATAATTATCTTTTATAGGGAAAATACATTCTTCCCTAAAGAGATTGTTTGGTTTGATTTAAATTCAGTAAACGCTTGCTAAGACATAAGACATTATTAACACATTTCACATCTACAGACATAAAAATTAAAATGTCCTCTTATACACTGACCATGAGTTTAAAAAGTCCCTGTACATCATGTGCTTATAAGGTGTTCATTTATAAATTAAAATTATCATCCTTTTTTCCCTAAATTTTTACTGGGCATGGGACTTACCTGTCCTAATACCCAGCTGTCTCCAAACACCTGTGCATTTCTCACCTCCATGTTGTTTGATGTAGTCAGATCATTTGAAGTATATTTGTCAAAATTTCCACACAAACCTGCCAGTTTACCCTATAAGAGAAGGATTGTTTTAATCTACATGTGTCATTTGTACCAATTACTGATTGTCAGTATATGTAAAAAAAAAAAATAAATCTCAAACCGAAAAAGGTGAATGCAACTCTTATACTTTGAAAATATCTGACACACTGCTATGCTTAGAGTTCCATATTGCACATAACTCTTAATAGAAATTTATGTTTTCCTTTTTTCTTCCTCTTTTCTAGAACCTATTTTTATTACCTGCTTGTGAGAAGGGACTGAAATCTAGACATATTTTTTTTTTCCTGAAAGCTTACTAGTACATCCAGCCCGAAAGTCAAAATTTCAGGTGAAATACCTCACGATTCTGAAGCCTGACTAGTAGTTGCCATTAAAGCTTGCTGACTCTAATTTTAGCTCAGAATAGCAAGAACATTTGTAATAGCAGTTAGAAAACAGACAGCTTCTTGTGTTGGGGCATGTGCAGAACAGTAAAATGTAGAGTTGGATTTCTAGGGTGCTGTGTGTGGCTCACTCTAATGAATTCTTTTTCTTAAGGTCTGCTGCAGATTTTATCTTACTGAACTGGAGCATCTGGAAGAAACAGTCATTGGAAAGAGAAAGAGCTAGAAGTATTTGTGTCCCTGCATGCAACCTGTAGAACTCAGCTCCCTGCCAGCTTATTCAAAACCAGAATTCTTTTTTCACTCTATGCATTGATGGCTGACAAACCAGCTTGGATGTAAAGTAAGCCTTTTATGGCTGTTGGGACAACAGCCTATAATAATGTTGCTTTAAAACCAGATTAGATGGTAATTTTAACTTTGATGTACACTTCAAAAATCTGACATCGTCTTCTAGCATAGAGTGCTTTCTTTTCTTTTACTGGAGAGAGCCCCCTCTCAGTATGTGTGTTCATGGTTGAGACAGAACAGGAATGTACTTATTGAGTGTGGAGGTAAGGTTACTCTGCCAGGACCCAAAGACTGAGTTGCAGAGACACTGAGTCAGAGCATGATGTAGGAATGGAACAGAGAAGAGCAACTGGCAAGAGAAGGAGCCTCATATTCTTCCCTGCATCATGGCTGAACCCTGTCACAGTGTACTTATTAAGTTTAAATGTCAGGTTTTGTGTAAATTCTTTCCTGTATCTTTTCTTCTTAATTTAAACTGATGATGTGACTCCATTTGTTCATCTCAGCAGCCTCTACTACATCTCAGGGTGCAGTTCCACCATCAGCCTATCCAATCTGTGCTACAAACCTGCCACCTTCCATGTCACTGGATATGGAAGCTTCTTTTCCATTGGCTTCAGCAATTATGAAACCATGCAGTGAACTGGGTAACTCTAAACTAACCCTCTCTTCCCACCCCCAAAGTGACTTTGAGTCAGAGCTGAGTCACAGCATATCGGCGAGGTTGCGATGTGTGGAGCAACAGAGTAAACATGCATGTAGGAACCACCCCTTCTCTCCAGGAGTCCAGCCATTAAATCACATCCTCCATCTCTTCTTACTTGGGAAATGCTAGCAGCTGAACACCATGATAAACAGCTAATCACAGGAAGAGTTAGGAATGAAGAAAAGACAATAACAGTTATTCAATAAGAAACCACTTTAACACTGAGAACTACACAAAAACTCAAGGTTCTATTTTGGCTCACCTTCCATTGAGGTCCAACTTTAACATGCATCATTGTCTTCTTATCCCACAGAACTGTAATGTCCTGTTCTGGAAAGTGTATCACAGTGTAATATCCAGCCTTCCAAAGCTGATAGTTAGATTTCTTTTCCTGTCCCCTTAAGATCTTCTGACAGAAATGAATATTTATTAAGTTCTAATAAGGTAATTCTACCAAGGTATGCAGCCAATTAGTAACAAAGTTATGCTGAAAAATACTTTACCTTTAGCATATAGTTAATAATATCACTAGAAATTTTGTTTAATACTTTGATATTTGTATTTTCAATTATTCAAGTTTGCTTTGATTTTGAACTTAGGATTCCCCTTCAAGTCCAAATAGAAATAAACAAATGCTAATAAGCTTTGACAGCTTGAGTCTTCTTTGTAGGACAAATAGAACTTAAAAAACCACCACCACCAAAAGGTATTTTTTCCTGGGATCTGCTGCTTTATCCAGTCCTAGGCACTTGTACTGCATTAACTTGGACTGACATTTTCCAAAATCATGCTCCTTTAGAGTTGTAACTTTACAATGCTTATCTTAAAAGGCAATCAGAAAAGGAAAGAAAACAACTAACCTGCTTCTCAGAAGGGTCACTAAAATTAATTTCAGTGTCTCCAACAGTGATGAAAACATTCTTTGAGCAAACAATATCATTGTCAAAGCACTTTTTGTTCTGAGCAATTATAGATATATTTGAGTTATCTGTGCTCTGCAATATGAAGAAGAAATCATTTTACCTGTAGATTCAATTGCATTTCACTCCTGCAGATTTATTCCAGACTTACCATCACAAAGAGATGGATAACTTGGTAATCACACCTCTTTGAAAATAAATTTAAGAAAAGCTACCAAACAAGGAAATGAATTTTTAAATTCAAAGCTGAACCCACAACCAACTCAAACACAACGAGCCATTATGTTCAGCTGTGAGTCCTCTTTCTGAGGACTTCAAACTCAGATCAGCCTACCCCTAAAATAAGAGTCTGGTTTAGGCATTTAAAATGTGTGCATATGTGGAATCCAATATTTACTGCAAAGTATGGTTGTCAAAATCAAAACATGCTATAGAAAGAGCTTTATTTTTAAACCAAAGTACTTGAGATTTTGTTTGTTTGTATTTTTAAAACCGAGAAACCTACCATCTCTCAGTAGTACATAGAACAAGCCATCCGAATTCACAAAACCATGAGTCATGCTCCATGTTATTGGAGGGGGCAAAGATTTCTGCTGACATTGTTGTTTGTGGTTTTTTTCTTTAACATTTAGAAGATTTGTCTACTCTGTTGTCTTTTGATTTGCTGGTGCTTTAGTACCCAAAATTCAAATTTACTGCTTTCTCGATCCCATATCTGTTGGCTCTCCAGCCTGTGCATTAATTTTGCATTCTCATCACATAAAACCACTTTTGCACCTTGTGTCAACATCTCTGTCTATTCACCTACAGCCTCTGTGGTTCTTCTGTACCACAAGGGAAATACACTTGCACCTTGCAATTCCCTGTGCTAGGACTGGTACTGGAACAAAGGAGACCAGCTGTATTTTCAGAGTTGATAACACAAACAAAAATACTGTTGAGTTACTCTTGCTATTTTTCATTTTCATTTGCCTTTCAATTCATTTCTGTACCAATCCTTGCAAGTCAACAAGAAACCATAACTGTAGAAAAGACTTGAGTTACCTTCACAACATTACTGTAAGCCAGTAACAGTGCTTCTGACTACAGTTTAGGTTTTGATCAAATTCAGTCCTACAAGTCATTACAAACCTGACACAGATATGAAATAAAAATCTTGGAGGCGGCAAGCTATGTATCTCACCTGCCGAGTCATCTAGTCTTACGTGAGACACTTGGGTAAGTGCTGGAAACAAAAAGATGTCTAAGCTTCTCTTCTTACTCCCATCCTCTAAACACTTTCTGAGACTATGACTAGCTGAAACTAATTGCAGGTGCTAATGGGCCCAGTGGGTGAGATGGGAATACTGGTTTTCAGCAGCTCCCTAGTCCTGGGAACTCCTTTTGGCTCCCAGTAATGCTCTCAGAGAGCCCCACTTGCCCACAACAGGAGGGAACATTCACCTTGCTTGTGCCCACAGCATCTCCCCAGAGCTTTGCTCCCTGTCTTGGTCAGTGTACCCCTGAAAGCTGTCACGTATGCATTCCTAAGTACTCCCTGCCTATCTCATGTTTGTATCCTTATTTGTTCTGTGCTCATCAAAATCCAAGAATAAAAAAACCCACATCAGCAAGTTTTCCTCACCAGTGAAAACACTGCATACAGAAAACATGGGTGCTACAGGAAGCAGCTTTGCGGCGCATCCCACACCCCCCCCACCACCACCACCTAATAAAACTCAGAGTGGCCAAGCTGTTTAAAGAATCTGTTTCAGATTCTGTTTAAAGAAGCTGTTTCAATCTATTAAAAAAACAACAACAAAATAAAAACACCACACTAAAAAAAAAAACAAAACACCAAACAAACAACCAAACCAAAACACCACAACAAACCCAACCTTAGCTGATGGGAAGCGGAGAGGTATTTTTGTTGCCACACAGAGAAGGTCCTACAGCTCCACTGCCCGTAGCCTAGCACGGCCCATGAGCCAGAGGGTGCTGCTACTTGGCATAGAAAACTCTACAGCAAGCGTGAGCAAATGCGATTGAACATAAGGTATGGGAGGCAGCCTGCAAGCTCTATGTTACCCTAATGCCAGGGCTTAAGAAAGAAGTGGTATGTGTTAGCAATTATCCTGGAAGGCAGCAGTTATGGTGGGTAAAGTTAGCCACTAGCTGCTAGTGGCAGGGGGGTGAAGGAAGTCAGCTCCTCATGATTTAGCAGGGGATCGCAGTTTAAAACTGAGCACTGAAAGCTTCAGGGTAAAGCAAAGTTCATCTGTTCTGTCCTGTTGTAAAGCTGGTTTAGGTTGCACTCAGAAAAAAATTGGTCACTGCCTTTTTGGGAAATACGCTGTGTTTTAATTAAGCCAGGCTTGCTGCTGGAGCCAATCCAGTAATTATCCCTCTTCAAGTCAGATAACAGCCCAGAGCACTTTTGGATTTATTAGAGGTGATGTGGTAAATTAAAAAGGAGACAAACTCATTAGTTTGGTAGATAGGATGCAAGCTGATACGCTCTGTGCTGGCCAAATGAAAAGGGAGCAAAGCAGCTACCTCCCCACCGTGAGGCAGCTCAGAAAAGGATGGTGCTGGCAGCCTGTGGGTCTATTTGATGCCTGGGACGTTGTGAGCCGTTTCCATCGCAGAGGTCATTCCCCTTCAGTTAGCTTAGCCTCAGCAAAAGGGGACCCTCTGAGTTAACAGGGAAGCAATGTCTTCACTGTAAGAAAAGAGATGGAGGGCTTTATTTTAAATAAGGATAGTTAATTCAGGCTAACTGTCCTACTGTAAAAATACACCTTTTTTGGCAAGGTAGGCAAGTTCTTGGAGCAGCATGAGGTAGCTGTATTAGCTATGCTAATTGAAGCCGCCGCCTGTGCCTTCTGACAGTCCAGGCCAATCCCTTCAGCTGAACAGCATCAACATACTCAAGTCAGAAGTTTTTTGTGTATGGTTGGGATTTGAGCCAAGGGCAAAAGTTGAGTTATATTTCAAGCTAACTCTGCAGTAGAGAGAAGCCTGGAGACAGGGAGTGTTTTGCTGACCAAAGCCAGAACAGGGAGTCCTGAAGACATGTGAAGTACTTCCTTACTTGTAGGACTGCATGTTGGTGTTAAATTACTAGAAATGATGCCGGATGGAAATGCAGAGAGACAGTAGCGGTGGTTCAGTAGAGCTATGAATAAACCAGACATTTAAGAAAAAGGATTTTGCATGAAATCCTGAGTTTTTTGTGCTTCCTCTCTTTCTACTTAAACGTTTGACCTGAATCCAAATATAAAAACACCGTTGTGGGTTATGTTATGTTTCTCTTGTGGCTCAAAGCTTCCATGATAACATTTGCTTTACATACATACCCTTGCCATTCTCTCCATACACCTCCATAAAAATTGGGTCTTTTCCCACCCATATGGTACCAGCCAAATTCAAAGCTGAAAGACAGTTTCTATCCTGGTCTTCAAATTATCCTGTAACTGCTATATGTGCAGCCTCTTCCTTTAGCAGAGAAGAAATAAAGTGCAATTGAAACTTAACGCTTAACTACTGCCAATGCAAAAGAAAGAACAGGGAGTATTAAGATAAAGTGAGGCTCATCTTTTGGTGTTTGTATAAGACAGTGAGGTCTTGGGCAAATCTCGACACCTCTTAGGGACTGTGATAGTACAAATGATAACGATTGAGTTCTCTCTCTCTAATCTGCACTGGATTCACAGGCATGAAAACAAGCTCTTGTCACTACTGCTGGAAGAAATGTCCAAGAAGACACTAGGAGCAGGTCTAATGAATAAGAAGGTCGGGTAAAATATTGGTTTTCTTTTTCTTTTTTTTTTTTTTTTTTTTTTTTTTTTTCTCTGCACAGTCTCTTTCCAAGGCAGAGTCGCTCTTTACCTTTTTAGGTAAAATGCATCCAACAGGGGATGTACTACAGTTCATCATGTGAAACCTACTTACGCTGACAGAAACTAGAAATAAAATGGTTTTCCCACTGCAAGAGTATCTTCCCACGTAAATTACCATATCCAGCCTGTTCCAACTTAATATCAGTTTCTTTGTGATAACATGGAGTTGCCAAGCAACAGGGAAGACAGAATCACAGCTCTGGGCAGTCAGTCAAAAGCTCATTGTCAGTCCCACTTCTCAGGACATTCTTTTTGCAGACTTCACTGCACTTTTTTTCCATATTTCTTCCTCGCTGAAAAAGCAAAGCACTTCTTTCCATTTTTTTTTTTTTTTAGTAGTGCTTGGGAATGCTAGGGTTTATTTTAGTTAGAAACTTTCTATTTCAATATCCCATCAGAAATTTTCTATCCCTATCAACCAATAACAACTCTGTGCAGTGTGCTTACATAGTCAAAATGAAGCCTGAGAGAAGACAATTTAAAAGTGCCTGTATTTATCTTCTTTTAAAGTTTCATTAAAATCCCTCTAACTGTTTAGTGTAAAGACTCATTCTTTTCCATTCTTAATATCCTGATTTCCCCATTTTCTTTGTTTTTGTTCCTATAATATACTAGATTGCATACTAGGGTGGCCATAAAAGCATCTAGGGACATACTGGGAACTGGGTAGAGATAGATTAGTCCTATTTTCCTTTTTGTTTTAATGGCTGTTTAGAGGTTTTCATATATAGCCACAAGCACAAACAAATGCAAAAAGCTCTAAAAATACTGAGAAAAATATACAGTAGTTTGAAAAGTAGAATTTGCTTTCTCCTTCCTACATATTTTCAGAGAGATAACATTAGCTCTGTCCAGACATAACCTTTCAGGAAATTTTATGGAAAATCAGAACTAGTTTGGTGGTTGTTTATTGGACTCTGAGTTTCTTCTGAAGGAAATTCCCATTTGCAACTATTATTTCCAGTGAGCTTGATACTTGGAGAAGGAAAGCATCTTAGCCCAGATTTAGTGAGCATTTAGGCATAAATGTTTAAGTGTTTTTGGAGAGCAGACAAATGCCTTGGCACCTGACCTGATCTTGCTCTCTTAGTTCCTTGGGCCATTTTATGGTGGGGTTGATCTCCAGATAATCAGTGGAAATACATTAATTATGCAAAACTCATTCACAATTTTTACCAAGAAACATCTCTGATTGGAAAGCTTTCGTTTTGTTGGTGTGATAATTTCTTCTGTACCATTTCAAAATTATATATATACATTCTGTGTAACTTTATTTAATCCCTGCTTTTACATCCTGTAGAAGTTTGTATCGTCAAATGCTTTTCCCCATAACGATTCAAACATTGAAGCAATATTTCTTGAAGTCAGCAGATGGCACTGATACACACTGTCTCAGTATGGGAAGAAATCCATGTGAAAGTTGGGCAGCAGTATTATAGAAAAGATAGAAAAGATAGTAGCTCATCCTCTTACAGGAGAGAGAAAAGGAATAATAATAGTACTTATTTTTCCACTGATTTTATGTATTTCTCTGCAAGTATTGAAAACAAAAAACAAACAAAAAACCCCATTTAGGAACTAAGAACATAAAAGCCAAATTGCTCATCCACACACACATGCACACAAATTCTCCTTTCCTCACCATCTTCCACAGAGCGGCACATTATGTGATTTGTTCACTTAAAATATGGCAAAGAAACTTGCAATACACCTGTAAGATATGACACATTTCTAGCACTGTAGGACATTTGAGTCGAAATGGAAGAGAGCAACATGATTGAGTAGATTCACTGATGCAAATTCAAAGGGAGTGAGATTATTCCAGCTACTGACTCACCCTCGAACTGCTTCCAGATGTCTGCTAATGCATCCACGATAACTCTTTCCTATTTCTTTAAAAGTGGCTTCCCAAACGGATACACCTCAGGCAGAACAAACTCTCAACACCTCTTGAGTAAGGTGCACTACAAGTATCTCTGTGTATGTATACAAGCAATAGGAAAAATAAATCATTACATCTTTTTTTCTTTTTTTTTTTGTTATACATAGGTTTTTTGTAGTAGATTTTATAGGAATATAGAGTTTTGGGGTGTTTTGAGGTTTTATCAACAATATTTTTTAAATCCAAATAATCTTTTTAAATCTACTGCTGATAATGAAAAGTACATGACAGGGAATATTTTACTTGATATACTTCAAAACCTGATTCTAAGTCAACATTTCTTAGTTTTGAAAAAGTTGATTAATCCGATAGAGATCACTGGGAAGATTTTGTTTTCTTTTTTATATTTTAAGAGAACTATATTAAAAGGTTTTAGAAAAGATCATTTAAAGCAGACTTTCTCTCATTTCATTTACTTAGCTTTGCTTGCTTGTGTATCAGATTTGGCTTTTGCACAGGTCACATTACTGCAATCCCTTTCTAATTAAAAATGAAATATTCTGAAGATTAAAGATTTGGGAACATTCAAAGATTTGTTTCCAAGTGACACATTCTGCAACGTAAGCTATTCTGAATCACAAATCAGCAGCACAGTTGGTGGTGTTAGTTTTAAATATCCAAACAGGTATTTATAGGACACCTATTAGTATTGCTTTATTAATAAGTGCATGACAAATGTCAATAGTTTATCATTGTTGGTTGTAATGATAAATCACAACACAACAGGAAAAAAAGGAACAAGACATAGTTGTGATAAATTTGCCTTTTCTGAGCTCCAGCAAAGGATGGCAGGAGCTAGAAAGCTGGAACTTGCACAAACCTTTTATTTTTTAAAATATGATGAATGTTAAATGTGTTGATTTACACTGCTGAAGCTTATTTTCTATTCATTCGGAAACAAAAAAACTCATATCCTACCCAAACCAGAGTAAATTTAATTCACAGTTCTCGTAGCTCCCTGACAACACCCAGGGTCAGATGCCATAAACTGCTAAGCAGCATCTACAGGTGACTAGCCTGAGCGTCCTCCCACCTCAAACACAGCAGAAGTCTTTCGTTTCACTGCTGCCAACATACCATACAGCTTCCTGAAATAACAGCACATGGTGCTGGGTTTTGTTTATCTTTTACTGCTGTATCAGTAGAACATGGGCATCAACAGTCCACAAAGCTGTACCCACCAGAGGGGGTCCAACTCAGGCAGCCATTCTTAACAGGGAACTGCCTTTTCAGGAAGCCATCAGATTATAACATTTTAGAATCATTATAGCCAAAATGCCATTTGATTCTGAGCATTAACCCAAAAGCAGAAATTCAAGGTGAAAAGGTCACTTTCTTCAAGCTGTGTGGTCACTAAATGGCAAGGTCCTCAGAAAGAGGATCCAACTTCTGAGTTACACCATGCACACCACAACCTCCAAATTGCCATTTTCATGGCAAGAAACTTTTCCCCAAGCCTTTCCTGGAAGCTATCCATGCTAATCTGCACAAATTGAAAGAAATCTTTCTTTTGTTGGAGAATAAAAGTGATTCATTCACTGCATAATTTAATGGTCTGGAGAATCTGGTGGTGGAGACGGAAAGGCATGTAGAGGTAATTGAGTCTGAAATCATTGATCTGGAGAAAATGGAACCAGAGCATAAATCCATTGCCAACTGTAATCAAATCTTTTTGCTCATAGAAGGGGTAGAACAAATGGAAAAACAGGTACAAGCCAATGTTATCTGAGCACTGTGCTTCCCAGCTGAACACAAGGCTGGAAAGGGATGTGTCCCACAGGGAGCTCACTACTGACCCTGACAGGACTTCCAGAGACCCAGAAAAAAGGGGGCATCCAAAAAGGTTTCCTCTGAAATAATGGGACTCATGAAAAGCAAACTGTTGCTAGATTTTACAACTAGAGAAGGGCAAACTATTCACAGTAAATAATATTTTCACTGAACTGTAGTCCTCTCTTTTTGGACACAAATTTGCATGCAAACTGTCAAGAAACATCATTATTTCTACACAGTTACTGTTGCTATAAATTATTTGACAAGTGTTTTAGGTGGGCATATTTTGGCACATCACGTACTCATGAAACTATTTGCTGGAATGTGGCTCTGAGGCTTAGATGTGTTAATTAAAAAATTAAAGGTATTCTAATTGGAAATCCATGTTGCAGTTTTATTTCCTGAATAGATGAAAATTACTTTTAGAGTCAGGTTTCCTATTTAAAACATTTTTCATTTCAAATTCAACTTTATTTGGGATTGGACTAGATGGGCTCTAGGGGTCCCTTCCAACCCCAAACATTCTATGATTCTGTGATTATTTACTTTCCCATTAAAATCTTCAGAGTTTCTTAAAAGAAAATATTTGCCTTAACTACGGATGGTCAGCTTGACAATTTCGGTTAACCATGAGCCTGCAGCTTTAGTCCTCCATAGGGTGAGCAGAATGTATTGATCTAACAAACAGGCTACGAGATGGACCCTGCAAAATACTATTTCATTCTATAGGTTTGCCAACTTCATACTTGGCACAAGTGATGTTAAAAAAGCTGCGCAAAAAATACAGATATTCAATAAAGGGAAACAGGATAAAGACTACTTTTGCCTCCTCATATGTGACAAATTAGTAATTGAAGAACTGTTGCTTTGTGAGTGATTGCTCCAGCTTATGCCCAGTCATCACTTAACAAATTTACCAACCAAGATAAATATATCATCAAGTAATGGGTAAAACATTATCAGTACATCAACTAAATTCTGTATTAAGCACTCTAATAAAAGCAGCTTAAACAACGAACTTTGAACTTGCCTCAAGTTACAAATGAAGGAGAGCAAGGGGAGCAAGAAAAGAGCTCCCTTGCTCGATTCCCAAGGGCTGACCAAGTATCTGGGGACTGCGCATCAATAGGATAATCATTTGCGAAACTTAGTACTGGTTCACCAGATCATACATATTTTGTTAAATGAATCTCTGCCTTAACAAATGGGCTCTCATGTGGTGTCTCCTGACCCAAAAGAGTTACATCTGTTAATTGGCATAACAGTTCAATTTGATCAAATGTCTGGTTGTTGTTTTCATAATCCTCCAACACACTAAATCTGGTGATAACTTTGGTTTTAAAAGAACCTTCATGGTTGCATCAAAAAGATTTAAAAGGAGACTTTAAAATGGCCAAATCCACAATATCAGATGAAAAGAACTGAAAATATTTTTATCACATACTTGAAAGTTAGGACTAATCCATAAAATGTGAATATGTGAGGATGAGGGCTTAGTTCTGCTGACCTCTGTCTTTCGGGCTACAGGAATAAAACTGTCCTTCCTTTTCTTGGCATTAGGACTTTAGTGAGAACCTACTGAAGTCAATGGAAAGACTTCAGTGGATTGTTTTGTTTTTTAAAAGGCAGGTAAGCATTACAACAGAGCTCCCTCTCATTTGAGGATATTCTGATGGGGATGCTTGGAGATTCCTCAAATCAGATAAAATACAATTCTGCTTCTCAGAAGAGAACAGGTTTGAGGCACTGGCCCTACAAGCCTTAATAAAGAACGCGCCAAACTGCAGCACTGAAAACCACCGCAAAGCTAGAAAGCGGCCAACAGGTGTGATAGAAAGGCAGCATTTTCACTACAAAAGCAGAAGTCTATGAAACAGGCAAGTAGAAGAAATACACCACAAGTACAAATAACGCGCGGCAGAAGTCTGCTGGAAAAAAATCCACCATTTTGTTAGGGAAAGTTTAGAATGTAGCATCATCAAAGACAGAAGATAAGCAAGAAAAATGGAAGAAAGCAAGCTATTTAAATCTTTTTAATTAAGAAATTGATTTGCTTAAATTTATCCATATTCAGACTAGCTAAAATGAAGGGTTTATATGATCTACACTGATAAAAGTTAAATGAGTTGGTCTGCTAAGATTTTTCTTTTTTTTTTTTTTCCTTTAAAATTACTGAGGTTTTAAAAAGTTAGAGGTAAATATTGATGTCTTCCCTGTGAATGTCATTTATCCATACAGGGACTTCAGTTCTCAGTGTGTAATGTAATTCCTAATTCCTTGAAAAAGATGAATTTATCATTTCATGGACACTACTGCCCTAATTCTCTTAATTGCTGTATTGAACCTTTTTGGTAATTTTCTAGCTGATGGATATATCTGTTGAACTAGTTATAAAGGGCTTTTTCATACACCTACTGTCAGCTTAAACAAAAAGGCTCAACAGATGATAGTGATATTGAAAAGAGAGTTTGAAGTTTCATAATTGGCTGAAAGTTGATACTTGATTCTTCTCCTGTAAGAGCACAAGAGCTCCTTATTAAAAACAGAGTAGAAGGTAAGGGTGGTTTCTTTGGTACAGTGCAACAGAGTGACAAATTAAAGAGCTGTTCAAACAGATCACATTTAGGGATGCTAACAGCCAAATCAAACAGAGAGAGCTGGTAACGTGGATGGGAACAGCACATTATCATGCCACTGGGGAGATGGGATTCAGATTACAGTTCTTGGATTTGATTCTATGCCTGGGAAGAACTAGAATACCAACAATTTATTGTAGTTTTTATTTCCCTTATTGCACCGCTACAACACCTTTCTTTAGAGTATATAAGGTAGCAGAGACAAAGTGGTCCACTTCTCACAGGAGAAAAGTTAGTAAAAGGGAAAGGACAAAGTTATTACAGTGTTGTATTTAAACATGACAACCACTTCAGCTGTTTTGATTTCAGGTGTTTGGTGAGCCTTTTACATGCTATCCATAAAAAACAGCCTCATACCAGCACTGCGACCTACCATTAAGTCAATGGATTGTGTACTAGTAACTATCAAATCTGGACCTTTTGGTGGTCTGCCTTTGTGTCAGCTGTTCAGACTGATTCTATACCATCAGCATACTGTCACCTCAATCCTCACACCCTCTTTTCAAAATTGTTTCTGAAGATGTTGAACACAGGTCTCAGGGTGGATCCCTGTGGAATGTCACAAGGATCTCTCCATTCTAAAAAAAAAAAAGGCCATTTATTCCCGTCCTTTAACTTCTAACTTTTAATTCATGTTTCAAAGAATCTCCACACTCATCCTCTGAGAGAGTAGTGTCCAAAAGATATTTGTTAAAATCAGTCTCCAAAAGGTCTTTAAGTCTAAAATACACATATTGACCTGATCATTCTCATCCATGTTTATTGTCTTCATAGAATAACTCAGAAGATTCAGCATGCACAACTTCTTGTTTTTTGGTTTTTGTTTTGTTTGTTTGTTTGTTTTTGTAAAAGAGAGTTCAGCTCTTGCCCAATATCATATCATTTCTCTTTATTATAATTTATATTAATTTCCTTCATATGGAAATCAGACATATTGCTCTGTTCCTGCCAAATTCAGCCATGGAGTCCTTTTAAAATGTCTGGTTATACTGTCATCTTCCATTCCTCTTATTCCAGAATTGCACATCACATAGTTCATTAGTTCTGTGTTTTATTTCCCCCATGAATCTTGGGCATCTGCCATATGATCCCATCCTTTGCTACTTTTTTCCCCCTAAAACTTCTCCAAACATTTCACAGTCAAAAATGAACACACAAATACATCATCTGTTCCAGACATAATTATGCAGTGCCTAATTTGTAATAAACTGTCCGTCAATACAGATCATGAAAGTTTTCCATATACTAAAGAGAAAAGAAAAATGACGAACAAATTGGGGCATACTTTTCTCACATTAGCTAAGTCTGGAGAAAAAAACAGTCCGAAAAGCTGAAAAAAGTCTGAAAAGCAGATCTACGTAGGCAGCATTTTCGTCATTTGTGTCATCACATTCACCTGAAGAAAGGTCTGTTGGCATTGTGCCACATGCCTTAATTATGTGGCTGCCAACTTTATTCTTGGACTCTGAATGCTCCCCGTGGTTTGTGTCCAAATAGGTACTTTCGTATGCAGTAGAGTGGCAGGTGACGTTTGATTGTAAAAGCAAAACACTCTAGTGCGTAAGAATTAAGAAACAACAACCCACCTTTCCACCTTGTCATAGAGGCAAGATGATCTTACAGGTAAAGTAACCCCTGCTTTTTATATCATATAGGAGGGAGGTTTGTGCAAAGGTT
Organism: Podiceps cristatus; assembly: GCA_000699545.1. Taxonomy (NCBI): domain Eukaryota; kingdom Metazoa; phylum Chordata; class Aves; order Podicipediformes; family Podicipedidae; genus Podiceps; species Podiceps cristatus. Next base: position 5,546 of record KL254468.1, on the reverse strand, counting down.
CATACATCTGTAAGAGTAAGAGCTGTTTTATAAGATGATATGATACATGTTCTATGAGGTATTCTTATTATCTTTACCAAACCTCTCTCTCTTTTGATTTTTTTTTTTAAACAAAGAAGAAAATCTGGAATCAATCTATTTTATTTCACAGCTGTGAATACTCTATTAAAACATACATGAAATAAAATATTTGCAGTAGTCCTTGTTGAGAAATCATGCTTTTTTCTTAAGGTTAGACAGTCAGGGTTGACAGAAAATGTTCTTCTAAACACATTACTGTAACTCAGAAGACAGACTCTTAGCCTTAATAATAGCAACAATGATAATAAACAATAACATTGTTCATAATAGAATATATTTCTACATGTCAGTAATGGTATTTTTAAACAGAAAAGGCTAGCAATGTACTGTAAATGTGCGCTATGAGGAACATTAGCATGTAGCTGCCAGACAATCTCAATGAAGGATTTAATTGTTGAATTATGAAATCATTGTTTGATATTATTATACACATACACTCCAGATCTGATACAGATCACATTCAAGAAGGATTCCAAGCAGCCTCAGAGGTTGTCATTAACACTCTGCCAAGCAGAGTTTATAGATAATTATTAAATAAATCTGTAGATTACACCTAGCTGTAGAACAGTTTCTGCAGTGTTATTCTTCCCTCATTGTCATGAAAGCATGGTTAAGGTAGAACAGAAAACATGGTTTTCTATTTTTCTCTAGACCACATAAATACATAATGTCACAGCCATGTACCATTTTCAAATGACTGAGCACAAAACGTCATTTACAGATTCTTCCTTTCAGACACATCTGTTCTGCACCTGTTTTCTTAATGTTTGTTTCTACAGATCATCTTCTGATGTTCAAAATATTTTCTCTCTCATGGGAACTTTCACTTGGACATATGAAAATGTACAAATAATCCTCCTACCTTTAGCAGGTAAGCTTGGCAGTCACTGACATAATCATACTCCAGTCCATCAAAGGTATAATAATGTCGATCCCCATAAATAGTGCATACTGCAGGACAGGGGTAACTAGTGCAACTGAATATTCCTCGCCGACAAACACTGTAAGGAAAATTAACAATCAGTATCTTCTCATATCAGGGTCATTTTCTTGTTGTTTTCAAGAAAGAGCTTTCTTGGGTTCTTTATTTCAAGTCATACAAAAATTCATGAAAGGAAGAATAATCTCAGACCTTGAAGCACAGAGCTATTCTGGGGATTGCTTCTGAAATTCTTGGTGATGCCATGGCAGAAAAGTGCAGAGCATTTTGCCCTCAGTACATATGTACGATATGAATGCATAAGAAATTAATGCAAAGACTTGACATTTTTATGGCTTATGCAAATACTTCCATCATTGCCTCCAGTATAGATAAGACACTGTACTAAAATGTGCCAATTCATAAAACATCAATCATATCTTTTCTCAAGAATCATTGACAAAATTTCTGAGATGTAAACCGCAAAAGACCTCCAGCTGCTACCTGTAAGACTTCAGGGTATCAGACAAGTGCGGAATGAGTTTAAGAAATCAATGCTCGTATTATTGCAGGATTGCTTTTCCTGTCAGCTACATTCAGTGATTTACATGAATTTATATGAAGGTAGTACTGACAGCCTCTAGTTTTGCTTGTGTAAGTGTATAAGCTCAGCTGATTTGCCAATGATGATTTTTAACTGATTAAAAACTGCCATGCCAAACTTTTTTTTTTTTTTTAATTATTAAATATATACTTAACTAAAGAGAGATATTTTGGCTAGCAAATTATAATGGATAAAAAACTGGTTTGCATCAATATGAGTCAATTAAGGCTCCTTAAAAAAAGATGCTGGGCACTAGCTCATTTTCCAATTCTAATGCTTTTTTATTTCCTTGGGGTTTTTTTCTTATTGCCCATCTTCTTCTGATACAGTAGCTCATGCTGAGTGGTAACTCACACTGCTAACAGTCCAGTTCCCAAATGAGCAGACTATTTACCACTGTCACACACTTAATTTCTCTTTTTTTCTCCTTGGTCATCTTTCATGTTATTCTGTTCTCCAAAACGCCAAATATCTTTTCTTTCAGAGATTAACTGATATGTGTGGAATCAAGCATTTGTCCTTGACTGCTTTTTAACTTGGTTATCTCTGCTTTCTTTCCAAACCTGAAGAAGCACCCAAAAATCTGCCTACTCTCCCAAGTCTATTAATGAGCCTAATAAAAGATATTTCTTGTAACTGTCTTGGAAAAAAATCGTATACATTTTTTATTTTTGATATACTCAATGCATTTTCTGTATCAGTTTTTCTTTGTGACTAGACCCAGATGACTTGGAAGTAGGCAAAATGCATGTCACTCACCAGGTGTAACACGGTGTAGCTATCACTTCTCCCGACAGAAATTCCCTGTCTTTCCAGGTGCATGGACAACTGTCAGGAATATAACATTTCCCTCTATGCTCAGCCATCCTTCAAAATAAAAGAATTATTAAGATGAAAAGTTACTGAAACACCTAAATGTTGCCCTTTATGTGAGCAATTCCTGAAGTTGTCATTGCAACACATGGTTGAGAGTAGAGAGAGATGTGTTTTCAACTATGATCTCGAGATTTCTTCACTTGAAGTTAAAAGGAATACACAGATTAGAGTTTTCTTCTTCTCATAATTACTGGTTCATTAAAGATTAATTTGTTTTAAGTAAAAGAGTCAAGTGTTCAGAAAAATGATTAAAGATAGGAAAGCACTAGAACGGATGGCTTGAGAAGGCCATATAGAGTCTCTGACAATGGAAGTTAAATATCTATCAAGAATAACAGGCATTGCTGATGCAACCTAAGGGCAGGAGAATAACTCAGCCCTATGAGGTCCCTTTCCATACTACTCCTGTGTACTTCTGTAATTCAACTTACCCTCTTGTGTCTCCAGCTCAGTGTTAGGGTGATTTTCAGTGTATCTTTGGGTGATGAATTTACTGTCATTCTCAGCTCATTTCCTCATGAAACTTTGAGGTACTCTATTCAATTTTTATAACGTATCAGTGACTTTCAGTGTTTCTTACTCTCTGTTGCCTCTTTTAACTACTGACTAAAAGAACTGCAAGCTGTTGTGCAAGAATTTTAACAATAGAAAATGTAAAACATTTTTACTTTAAGAGGACCATTGTTTCCATACTAGAGTCCATCCTGTCATGGGTTCCCAAAGGAAAGGGTTTCAATACCACGCACAAGCTGCTTTACTTTGTGAGCACCATAAATACCTGGGATGCTAGAATAAGGTGCCATTCCCCAGGAGAGTTCCAGATTCCACCCCAAAAGGTTAGGTCAATGGGTCAAGCAATGGATAGTAATAGAAATGAGATGGGAAAAGGGGGGGGGGGGGGGGGAAGAGAGAGAGAGAACATCTTGAGAGAATTAAAAAATGACATGACAATAAAACTTCTCATAACGAGGCTTTCATACTTGTCCATATAGATTTAACACCATGAAGTATATGCTTAACATTCTCTTGTATAAAAAAGAACTTCTGAACCCAGTTTTCAAGATAACCCTGCTGGGCCCTTGCTAGCTCAAACCCATACTAACTTCTTGGAGTCATGAGCCTGAAAAGTATAATGGCTCCAGAAAACAATTTAACACTACCGATGGTACTAACTGCACCAAATGTTACACATTCACTTTTCCTTCCAATAGAAAAATGGGTGTTTATTCTCTTACTTAACAAAATAATTCATGTGTATCAATACAGCTTTACTCCGTTATTTGACAGAAACTTGGGGTTTGGCTTGCCTGTACCCCTTTTATATTTTATCATTCATAAAATAATCAACTCACTCAATTTGAAATGGTATAATGCTGCTTGAGTGTGAGAGCAAGGCTTTAGCTCTGGTTTTCAACTTTTAATTATTTCAAATTTTCAAATGAACTTTCATGACAATACTGCTAGTTTACATTCATGTAAATATCATGGTGATATTTCAGTAAAAATTTACTAGGTTTTATATGATGTCTTGTACAGATTCATGCATTTTTGTGTTTAAAATAATTGTTTATTTCTGTTTCTGTTTAGTTCTAAAATAATTGTTTATTTCTATTTATTTCAAGGCCATAACATTAATGGCCTTGAAAGATAACTCCTCTGTTGAGGCAGAGGTTGTAAAGGACTACAGAATATCAGGCAAGAACTTAAAGGACTACAGAATATCAGGAAAGAACTACTGAAATCTTAAATAGCTATGCCTGAAATCTGTCCTTCACCAGTGCTTAGTCATCTACGAACATCACCAGTTGCTGGAAGGGGAATTCTGGCAGTCTCATTACACTCCGATCTGTGCACAACCGGACCACTGGCTACACATACAGAGAAATAGAATCAAATGTTGAGAAAAACCAAGGAGCACTCCACTCGAGGTCGAACTGCAGCAATTTTCACAGCATATTTGACTCTTCAAATCTGAAAGTGCACACAGCAAGTGTCGGGGGAGGGAATGGAAACAGACGGAGGGAGTGGTGGCTGATCCTGACAGAAACTTCGCAACAATCGCTTTTAGCTTTTTTTTAGCTTTTGTACTTTGATTTCAACCCTGCAAAGCTCAGCAGACTGTTTCTGGGCACCAAATCCAAATACATAAGCTGAGAGAAAAAAAAACTTTGGCTGAGTTCCAAAGGGCAGAGAGCAAAAGAGGGCAGAATCCAGCCCGTGCCCCCCTCCCTCCCCGCCCGAGGTTGGGCATCAATATTTTAAACCTGAGTAGAAGTCTAAGTGAGATGGTTACTAAGTCAGCAATCAGGAACACGGGTGGTTTACATTACAATTTTATGTCATGTTTGCTTCTACACTCAAATAAACTCCACTGTGCAAATGGTGGGACAGTCCCAAATACCAGTCATTTGGACTGGTAGCAAGCTGGAAATCTCATGGGATATTGGAATCACAGTCTCAAGATGGACAAACTGTGGGACTCCAACTGAGGAAGCATTATAGCATGGAGCCTCACACCAGCAGGAAGGAGAAAAGGGCTGTGAGACAAAAGAAAGAGTTGGCTGTATAGCTGCAAAAATTTATAGAACAATAGCTTCAAAATTAGAGGTGTGATACCACTGGAATTTAAAAAGCAGGAAAAAATGTGCAGAGTTGAACTGTGAAAAATACATATATAGCTTGTGGTCCAGGTTGTTCTGCCAGAGCTTACCCAGGGGGGCAAATGCAGCCACTTGCACAAGGTGGTGAGGGGACACAGGAGAAGTTCATGGCAAGGTTGGCACAGGAGATGCCGCAATTCACACCTGCTGCTGGCAATCCAGGCACAGGAGATCTGCAGTCATAGTAGATTTTTCCTTCAGGGCATATGTGAACTTCAAATGCAAAATGCAGGTTAAATGAGATCCACTGTTCTTTTGAACGCTGAAGGTTTTCTATTTGTTTTCATTCACAATCTATTTATTTTAATGCACAGCACAGGTTATCATACGCATCAGAATACAATCTGAGCAAAAGTGTATAGCTTCAATTCTATTACAGATATAAAATTAATATATATATTAATGT
>KL254467.1:20745-30807 GCA_000699545.1 Podiceps cristatus | reverse complement strand
CGGGGTGCCCCCCGGCCGGGCTGGGGGCTCCCGGCTCGGGGCTGGGCAGAAACTTTACTTCGGGTCTGGCGTGAGGGTGCGCTTTCCCCGGGGACAGGACTGGTCCAGAACCAGCGAGCAGTTCGTTTGGCGAAAACCTTCACAACTCGAGTCACAGAATGCTTTCCTGTAGGACACATGAATACCAGATTTGTAAAATGAAAGCGCTGCTGAAAGCCTTGCAGAGGAGCTTCGCTTGGCAAGCTTGCGTACTGAAGGCTTTTAATAAAGAAAATATATTGTCTTCCAACTGGATGCAAAAAATAGAGCTGAATTATCACTTCCTAAATCTATCATGATTCCTGGCTTTCAGTTAGGAGAGCTTTTGGTGGCGTTCAAGTGCCACAGCCATCGTGTTCTCTAAATATCTCCTAATCCTCAAGCAAACAAAAGTCTGTTGGTGTTTAGTGGGTTTTGTACATGTAGGGCACAGGCGTACTTCATTCGTACTTCATATTTACTTTATGTTGATACAAATTCAATGCGTCTGCTCAGCCCTGCATTTTGGCAGGGTCCTCTCTTGCAGCGGAACTGGGGGGACCTTCTAAATGAAGCTAACAAGTAAAATATGCTTTGAAATGGAGTGCAGATGGGAAGCGTCTTAAGTATTGTGTTGCACAACAGTGCGCTCTCTGTGTGTGCCATTCAGCTGACAAACCTCTAGGTTTTATGAATACGTCCACAATCTGAACTGGACCCTGCGCTGTTCAGAAATACTATGTATTAATATCTTGAACAGCAGCAGTTCTGATGAAAAAGGTTAATTCATCTCTCTCCCGACAGCACTTCGGATGCCTGACACCTCTGGTCAGCATCTTTGTTAGAAACATGTATGTGTCGGAAGGTTTTAATTCCAAACTATTCTTAAATTGTTGAATAAGAAGAGTAACTGGTGTTTGATGGCTCAGGTGGGTGACGTCTTAACTTTTCTAGAGCTATTTTGTGAGTTACGCAGCTGTCTTCTGCATCCTAAAGCATTATTGTGGATTGCCGTTTCATACTGACTTATAGTAATAGACTGATGGAAGTTCCCTTGACAGTAGAAATTGAGGTTATCTGCCCCAATTTCTTTACCACCACATCTCACCCTTTCTTCACAATGGGGAGTGTCTCTGGCTTCATCTCCTGGCTCAAAAAGAAGGGGGTATCGAGAGATGGGAAGCCTCCAGGTGGCATTGGTAAAAAGTGTCTGAGAAAGGTGATGACGGCTTATTCTTGGACTTGAACTGTGATCTTGGGACCTGGTACAGCAGCTTCCAGCTGGAGTGGGAATTAGGTCCTCACTTTTTTCACAGGAAGAGAGAATGTCTCATACGTTACTTTTTCTTATGTCTTGGAAAGATTTTTGACGTAGTGACTAAATATTATCATGGTATTTAGAAAATCGTAATTTAGTATTTCATTCCTCGCATGGATCTGCTGGAGGGGTTAGTCATCTCGCCTGATATATCTCTGTGCGTGATCTTTTGGTGGAAATGTGTTAATGTCATGATTTTTCTTCCTGGTCAGGAAAGTGTGTTGCCTGCAAATTATTAATCTACTTGAAATAGAAAACCTGTGGCAGTATAGAAGGATCTTGCTGTGATTTAGCGTAAGTATGACTGTGCATGTGAGTGTGCGCAGAAGGAATCCTATTCTGCAAGCACAGTGAGATGGCAGGATCCTTCCTTGGTGGGGGATCTTCTTTATGTTTTTAGTGGAGAAAAACTTTTTTCAAGTGCAAAAAACAGAAGGAAAAGAGCCCTAACCAGACTGTAGAACCAGGGTACCTGTCCTACCTGTGACTTATGTAACTCCCCACTGTACCCCCAAGTGAAAGGAGAATGCGGCAGACTTTGCTCTGATACTCATCATCAGTCTTTGAGATGCTGTTGGGGGGAGCAGAGCAATAAGGTATAACTCTGAAGCTGGCAGGTATGTGAAACTGCAAAGATCTCTTTTGTTCCTGTATAGATGTCCTGTGTATTCCAGCAAATGCCAAACAAGTCTACATATATCAGTGCCATTTAGTGCTTTATTATTATTGTTTAAAATACGATAAATCGTGTGAGCTTAGGGTAAGAACTGACAAAGACAGCATGGTGTGGTGTAGGTGTTTCCTATTTTTTTTATTTGTGTGGCACTCTCAGATGACATGGATATATCCCCTCCCTATGGACACTATTTTTTTCTGCCCTAGTGCGGAGTGTCTCCTGTTCTCATGCAGAGATGTTCCTCCTTACACATGCTGTGTGGCAGCCCTGGAGCCCTGGGAAGAGGACAGCCTCAGGTGGGCTGTGGTGTCCCAGGGCTTCTCTCCAGTCATCCAAACCCTCTCCCTTGAGGCTGAACATTGGTGACTCTCTGAAAGCATGTTATGTCCACAGAGTCCACTGCAGAGGAGAAAAAAAAAAAAAAAAAAAAAAAATGCTTCTCAGGAGATGTGCTCTGTACGTCTTCTGAAGGCTGCGCCTAGCTTTTTACCACGCTTTGTGCCTGCTACAACCACCAGCCCTCCAATGCTGAGCTGAATTATTTTCTGAATTACGTATCACCAAGAGACGCATCAGCTACAAGAGATTCCAGCTGCAGAAACGTGTGTGTGCAGCGTGTCTTGTTCAGATGTTATTTCCTTAATAAAATTGCTCATTTGGCTTAAAGAGTTGTTGGCTGATTTGGGTGTTGGGTTTTTTTCCTCTCCCTCCTTCTCGTCCTGGGATACAACAGCCAAGTTGTGTTCTCTCTGGCTTTTTTTTTTTTAAAGTTAATTTAAGGCATAGTCCACAGTCCTGGTAGAGCTGTGATGGAGAGAGCTTGAGGTGGTAGCCTGTTTGACATGTGTGGGTAGAAATGGATGCTTTTGTGGGTACTGTGTGCTCGCGAAGGACAGCAGAAAGGCAGCAGCCCTTGAAGAATACTTCACAGGATTTAACTGGGGAGCTGCCTACAGCCAGCCTCCCGCAAGGACTGCAAGGACTCCAGTGAAGATTGAGTTATCTGAGTATGCCCTGACTTCACACACAAATTCATGCACACACGCTTTCATTCACTTTAGGCTGAGACATGTTTCTTTAGAGTCGTGTCACTTTTCTTCTTCCTTGTTCTTTCTTCTCCTCCAGACCTTGCCCCGTGGTAGCTGTTGCTCCGGGGGAGAGGTTCGGTTTGCAGCGAAGCCTGCACTGCCTGTGGAGCAGGATTTGGTACCCCTGCTCGACCCGATGGACGGGAAACATTTCGCTTGTCGTAGGAATGCTGTCTCTTCTGGAGTAAATGCACTCAATGTTTTGCTAGGCTAAAGACTTGTAACAGCCTGAGACTGCTAATGAGGAATAATACATTCAGTTAAAATACACAGTGGAATTCTATTATTGTAGACCGGCATGTAGTAAATGAGCGAGAGCTTAACCCAGGATTCAGGGAAATTGTTGCCTTTTCTGCAGAGTACTCTGTGAATGTTGGTAGGGGTCAGTGATTGAAGTCACTTGTCACTCGATCCAGAAGCTGGCACAGGTCCTGATCCATTTTCCAGAGTTTTGGAGAACTGGGGTGCATAGAAACACTTCGGCTTCAGGACATGGCCTTGGTCCATCTGGTGTCCCAGAGGTACATCTCCAGGACTTCTGGTTGCGGGACGGTGGTTGTAACAGTCTACTTTGTCTCATTGCACAGCCAGCTCAGGTCAAGTAGATCCCTAGAGCATTGGGAGGACGTGGCTGTGCTGCTCCTAGACCTGCACGGGATGCAGCATGGCTGTGTTTGCTTAGCCTTGTGCTGGAGTGAGCTGGCCCAGGCTGCTGGCTTTGGGGCATGTCGTATCCATGCCATATTTTAATAGTTCATATACAGCTCTCCTCCTGATGGGTGAGTGGGCTAAATCTAATTTTATGTAAATCTAAGGTAGATCTGAAACACAAATTGAGCGCTGCAAGAAGGCGGCTGTTTGCGTAGCTGCTAGCATTGCTTCCTGGTGATTTAGGTTCACATTGGCATAGTTCACTTGGTTTGTCCCACAGCATCTCAAGCACTTCCTACTGCACTTCTCCATAGAAGCTCTTGGCTCCAGATGAATTCTGCTGACGCTGAAGATTTGCTGTAACTTGCAGAATTTGACCTTTTGTCTCAAGAAACCATGGCACAGCTTCCAAGTACTACTGTGAGTGTGTACAAAATAGACGGGGAATGTATCCGTAAATCCCTGCAGCTGCTGGTGAGCTGGGAGAGCAGCAGGGCAGCATCAATGTTGCTGACGCAGGAGTTGCAGAGAGGAGCAGGAATCTTGCCCTACTGAACAGGAAGGAAACATATTTTCAAGTTCTCGTCTGTAATCCAGGGTGGTCAAGAATGCCTTGGTGGGGTCAAACTTCTGTGCTGGTTGTTCACAGATGATCTGGCAGTCTCAGGCGGGAGTAACGATACGAGGCAAAAGATCTTTGTCCTACGTCTTTGAACACTGGCCTGCCTTCTTTGGGGACAGGATGTTTTGCGATATAGACTGATCCAGTTATAGCTCTTGTGCTCTTCTAGGTCAAAGCTGAAAGAGCAGAAGGGAGGAGGATGCAGCAGCCAAAGCAAAAAGTTATGGAGATCCTTAAACACATTGACATGTAGGAAACAGCTTTTAAAAGAGCTGTTTAAAATATGAATGAGCGTGAGATGTAAATGACTTGCTAAGAGGCCAGCTTCCAGAGACAGGATAACCATAGGGGACTGCATGGCTTGTACTAGATATTCATCTGACTGGCTGAAGTTTCTGGCTCTTTCCCAGATTCTTTATAATGTGAAAATATTTAATGAAAGTGACTTGATTCCATGGGTCTTGACCAGTCACCTAAGGATAAGTGTGATTTGCTGAGCTTATACTTAGGCCTTTTGGGGTTTGAGTACAGAATGGATTTGTTTGTTAACTAACTGGCATCTCCAGTAAATTCTCCATTGCTTGGTTGATGATGAGCCAACTGATAAGAAATTGGGGAAAGTTGCTTTCTTCAGCAAAGGGAAGTTATTTCTTGCAGATCTCCTAGGAAGAAGGCTGCAAAGGATATAGAAATGCTTTCTGTGTAAAGACACCTTAGTTTTTCACATTGTTCATGAAGTAAGGGTAAGAAAATGGTTTTGGTAGGAACCACCACCTGCCTAACAAGACCCAACAGTGATGCAGGAGGTTTCAAAGACTTAAAAAAAAAGTGTGTTGCCTTGTTGAATTCCCCATGCTGGTGTCTGAGTAGCAGAGCAGAGGGGAAAGAATGAGAAGGGGCTTGTGGATGGGATGCTTCTCTAGGGAGGTGGATGCATCTGCGAGAGGCAACAAAGGAAAAACTCTGCAAAGTGCCCGCTGGAAGGGGAAGTGAGCCAAGGTAGGTAGGTTGCATCCTGTAGAGAAAGCACATGTGTGTCCGTGCATCAGTGTCTTCTGGCTGCCTGAGGTGACGCTGGGCTCTTTCAAGGTAGCGCAGAAGTTACGGGGCTTCAGAGAGAAACCTCTCTCCAGGCTGCTCTCTCCAGCTGGACTTAAATTTAATTATTTGTGATTTACATCAACCTACAACAAGGTGGCTGTTCTCTCCTAGTTGTAGGCTCCATTTTAAACTTTTGGTAAAGGCATACAGTGTCTCATGTCTTCCTAAGTCCAGCTGCTGCAATCCTTTTAAAGTGTTGCTTTCACTTAAAAACCATGAAACGCCTTTCAGTGCAGTCTCTAAAGCAGAAGTTTAGACCAGCCAAGATGGTTTCTGAAGTTATCCTCCAGGGACGAAACTTCTAAAGAAGCCGCCACTCAGCCACGGTACTTGAGCAGCATTCCGGAAACAGCTGTTGGGGATGCAGAAAGCTGAACTGGAATCTGGTTCATGGCTGAAAAGTTAGTTCTGCCATTAGAACTAAAATTTAAGAGAGTCCAGCTGCCTGCAAAGTGCAGCAGCTGGCTTGAGCAGCCAGGGCACTCCTGGAGGAACTGGGAAAAAATACATTTTATATTGTCTTCATGAGCTCAGCTGCCCTTTAAAAACAAACACGGAGTCGAGCAAAGGCCATTGTTTGCATGGCAGGTGAATTGCAAGAGAGCACTTGGGGGACGTGGAGTCACATGCTGGTAGTTTTAAGGACACCTCATAGAACTGCTTATGATTTAATTTAGATCTCAAAAGCTGTAATGTAAGAGCAGTTTCCAGTATGTGATCCCATTGCTTAGCAAAGCCTCCTACCAGTACTTAATTAAGAGTAGGAAATTGTCCTTGGTGTTGCCATGAGCTTTCTGAATTCTACCTAACTAAGGGGATGTCAGGTGTATTAGTCCCAAAGGAAAGTGAAAGCAACAAATCATGGTGAAGGAATAGAGGGATCATTTCTGTTTCCATAAACTTTTGGCTAATGACTCCTTCTCATGGCTAGAGAGTTTAAGTCTCACCTAATGACCTAAAAATATTGTACATTTTGTTGTAAGGTTTGAAGCTTGAGGTGAGTACAGCAGCAGCAAAAAAATGTATACATGAAGCCCCCCTCTGGGCAAGATAATTGGTATTGAGATGAGTACAGCAGCCGCAAAAAAATGTATACAGGAAGCCCCCCTCTGGGCAAGATAATTGGTGTGGGTTGGAAAAATTTGGAACAAGGTTGTAGAGCTGTTTGTGGCTTTTCTAAAACTAAGGTGGCAGTGGGATGGTGGATTCACAGAAGAAACAGGGTAGTCTTCCTTCCTTGCACAAACACCGTATTGGTAGCAGTTGTGCATGGAAGTAATTTGGAGTCTAGTTTCTATTTATCCTGCTACACAGGCATTTTAAACCTTTACTGTTGAGATGGTACAGAAGGCATAAACATCCATAGGTCTCTACTGCAACATCTGGAAAAGGTATTTGTATGTAAGTATCTGAGGGAGATGGTTTTGTGTTGTGTGGATTTCCAGGCGCCCTCTGCCCAATCCCAGTTCCGATGCGGCACTCTCGCACTCGTCTCACGTGCGCTCGGCTGCCTGCAGAAACACTGTCTTGAAGGGTCGTGTCAAAAGCATCAGTCATGGGTTTCTATAGTGATTGACATTAATTAGCCTCTGTTTTCCTTCTCTCCCCTCATCATCCCCTTTTTAACTTCATGTTTTTCCTTTGAAGCAGAGATTAATTTGGCAAAATTGTAGCAAAATTATAAACTGCCCTTGTTTGAACCTGCCTGCATGGTTAATTTTATTGGGCAATGTTGGGGAATAGTAGGGGAATTCAGCCATGATAGTGAATCACTTGCTATCACAGTGATGGTTTCTAAAGCCTTCAGCCATAGCTATCTCATCTCTTCCCTCTGAAGCATCAACCTTCTCCTTTCCTTTAGCAGTGTTTCTCTTTTACACCCAGTCATTTCTAGTGAACTGCCGTGCTCTTCACCAGCCTCCCTTCGTCACCTTCCTTGGTCTTAATTTGGGCATAGCCTCAAGTTCTCTGGGGCAAAGTCATTCCTTTTCACCGCGTAAGGAAGCCTATCCCTATCCTAAGTAGCTTTTACCATGTGTCAGTAGCGTGTGTCTGGGCTCTCCGTTCACTTGAGCACCGTGTCCCTCTGGATGGGGCACAGGGCTGGTGTCAGGCAAGGGAAGGCCTGGGAGGTCCTGCACCTTGGTGGTGGGCTCACTGGGCTGTCCGTGGTGAGGAGGTGTGTTATCAGGACCGGCTTTGGACCTCCTGCATGGTTGGCCTTGTTTTGGGCTATCTCAGGCAAACTTGCTGTAGATTTTCATTCCCTGAACAGTCAGGCTCCTGTCTATTTTTTTTTTCTTTTGGCAAGCTCTGCTCAAATGGTATTATTTTGGTGGGTATAAGCCTCCTTTCAGGTTCCAGCCTGAAGCTCTTTATGGCTGGTTCATACTGCTTTATCTTTCCGTTTCCCCTCCAAAGAGAGCCTTCGTTTTGCTCCAGTAGCAAAGCCAACATCTTTTTGTCTCATGAGAGAGGTCATCCTGCTGCCCTTTTCTTGCACTATTCCAGTTTCACTTAAACTTTCTTGAACTCAGTAACCTGAAATTGCTCAGTGTTCCAGCTGAGACCATACTGGTGTCTTGTATATTTTCCCATTCCTCACTGAGACCTTGGGCAACATCTGGATTTTTTACACTCTTGCCATGAGCCACTAAACCACCAAAGTCTTTCTCTCTATATATCACTTCCAACTGTTGAGCTCCCAAGCTGAAGAACGTATTTCTTTAATCCCAAAGTACATGACTGCACTTGGCTTCATTACAAGCTGTACCTCCTGTCAGTTGTTTTAGTCCTCAAATGTTCTGAACAAACTTCTGCTCATCCCCTGAGCTGACAGATTTTCCCAGCTATCTGTCGTCTGCAGATTTCGTTCGCGCTCCCCTACTTTCACTATCAAGGGAATTAGTGGAATTGCTAGATAAAGAATGTCCCAAGGCAGATCTTTTAGGAAATCTGTTTATAGTTTGTCTTTCTCACCAGAATTTCAACATCTGCACAAGCTGCTCTTCTGACTTTCAGGAGGTGGAGCTTGGTTTGGCTCTAGTGTCTGTCCTAAATAGTAAACAGGATGGATCATGGAGTTGGGCTGGTGGGTGATCCACACACAGGCGAGCACTGCATGTACAGGGTGTTAGGAACAAGCATACTTTTGTCAGAGTGGTGATATTAATATTTCCTCTTGGAGGATGAAAAATGGCTTTGTATTCTGGTCTGTAATTATCAATTCTTAACAGTTCCTGGATAAATTTTTGTTCATCAAAATAAAAAAGAATGGAAAAAATTACTGATACATGAAACTAGTGATTTGAATGTAAAGTGAGGATGGCATTTTTTTATTTATACTCTTATTAGCTGTGGGAATGACCAGACCTGAAAACTATCAATTCTGTCAGCTCTAGGCATTGAAGGCATTACTGAAATAGTATTGTCACCATCTCACTTGCTTATCTGAGTGTATTATCTGGCAGAAATGGTCTTGAAAACCTTAATCTGTGTCCTTCTCTATGGCTAGTGCTAAAAGACCAAAATGGATCATCTCCGTGGGCCTCATCTAAGCCTGCTTCCAGTTAGGAGAGAAGTACTGTGGTCTCCCAGAGATTTGATCAAGCAGTACAGCCCTTTCTTAAAACAGCAAATACACCAAGTGGGTCATTAAAAAAAAAAAAAAAAAAAAAAAAAAAGGCCAAATTTTGAAGCATACATTGTGTATGCCTAAAATGGCCAATAATCTGAATTATTAATGGCAACCGTGACAGATCTAGGGCATTAGCTTTATGCATTTCATGAACACACGTGTGTTACAGAGAGAAGACTGTACTTGTATGACGTTCACTCAAATCAGTGTTTGAGGGAGGTGAAGTACTCCAAATTCACTCTTAACTGCCATGAATCTTTTGTTCAATAGCTTTAATGCTCACCTGGAGAATTCTAGAAGGTAAAATGGGCAAACAAGACGTTCCTGATGGTTCGGTGGGAGATCAGAAACTCAGTGGTGTCTGTGAGGTGTTCAGCTGAGGCAGTGAGAGTCCCAGGTATGCTGATTTGAAAATGAGCAGCATTTGCTGTCCAGCCACAAAAATCCTCATGTGAGAATTTCCTCTGTGTATGTATACTTGAAAAGACAATTCGGAGTTTTATCCTTGTATTAATATGGGGAGGAGGAGTCAGTTTTCAATTGATTTTTTTTTTTTTTCCTGTTAAAAATGGTCTAAAGGTAGTACTTTTTTATGCCTGGAATGTTCTCCCTGCTGCTGATCTGCACACCTTTGCTCATCAGGATGCCAATGTTGAGTTCACAGAGTCTCTGTTAAAGTTGTGGAAAAGCCATATTATTGGGTCATTACTATTTAGCCATTTGTGTATGAGTCTTTCAACGTATGGTTTTCTTTTTTATTTTAATGGCTCTTGGATCTGTAGAAGCTGATCCATTTATGTTGCATGGTAGAAGGCTTTTATCACTTAGTTAAAAAAATTTCTGCTTGAAGTCCAGTTACATTCCACAAAGGCATGGAAAGCCCCAGTTCTCAACAAGGGTTATTTAAGGGAATGTTTGTACTTTGGGTGGCCAGCATAAGAGGCTTTTAGC
>KL254466.1:60894-79051 GCA_000699545.1 Podiceps cristatus | reverse complement strand
ACACCCCCCACAAGGCCTTCTCTGTTCACAAACAACAGGTCCAGCCTTCCCTAGTTGGTTCATTCCCGAGCTGTGTCAGGAATTTGTCTTCCACATGCTCCAGGAACCTCCTAGACTGTTTCCCCTCTGTTGTATTTGCAGCAGACGTCTGGCAAGTTGAAGTCCCCTATAAGAACAAGGGCTAGTGAATGTGAGAGTTGTCCCAGCTGCTTATACAACATCTCATCTGCCTCTTTGTGCAGGTTAGGTGGTCTGTAACAGACTCCCACCATGATACCTGCCTTGTTGGTCTTTTCCCTGATTCTTACCCATAAACACTCAACCCTATCATCACCATCATCAAGCTCTAGACAGCCAAAACATTTCCTAACACACAGGGCTACCCCACCACCCCTCCTTCATTGCCTATCCCTTTTGAAGAGTTTATAGCCATCCAGTAAAACTCTCCAGTTGTGTGAGTCATCTGACCATGGTTCCGTGATGGCAACCATATCATAGTTTTCCTGCTGCACAATGGCTTCCAGCTCCCCCTGTTTGTTGCCCACACTGTTTGTATTGGTGAGATGCACTTCAGTTGGGTTTTAGAACCAGTCTAATGCCACAACATCCTATGGCGATGTGATCCACTTTTTATCTATCCATTAAGTGAATAAGCATTTACTTTGTTCCATTTTACAATCACTCTCTCCTTTGTTTACAAGGAACATAGTTCATTTTCTTCATCACAGTCCTGATTTTACAGTCTTCTATCATATCCCCCCTTCAGTGCTCTCTCTTTCAGTCTGAAGAGTCTCTCGATAAAATTTTTCATCATACAGAAATCATTCCCTAAGTCTGTTGATTTCCTATTCTATCTTTCCTAGTTTCTACTATTCCACATTTAGATAAATGATCTTGACAGCAAATGATAATCTTATGGATAAGGTATTAGACTATGGCCCTGGAAAAAGGGATTATATTCTTGTTTGTGTCACTGATCTTATGCATTATTCAGATTTCTTGTCTGCTTAATTTTGAGTAACCATTCACTGCTAAGTGAATATATTCTTCAGAAACATGTAACAATTCTGCTTCCAGTATGTAGTGAAAATAACCATTACAGGGTAACTTGATTTGAAATGAATACTTAAATAACACTATGGCATGGGGTTAACTTGGGTCTTTTTTAAATTAGTGAGATCCTCACATCTTTGGACCAGACCAGACAAATATTCTTGAGCTAATTCTGAGTACCTCACTTCTCTAATATTCATCTTAAAAAAGCTTTAGAAAAAGGACCAGTTTACAATGGGTTTGTAGTTTAGCCCAGAAAACCAGGCATCTGAAATCACTGACATGTTTATGGCTATTAACTTGACTCCTTTGTTTAATCTGCAGTTGAAACCACTGTGCCAGACACTGCAGAACACTGGTGACAATACTGTGCCTTCAGAAGGAGCCGTACTTCAGTGACTCTGCATCTCTTTTTTGAACAGCAGCTTTTCAGAAGCTGAGCTTCCAAACTGTAAACAACTCCTAACTATGAATAAACTTGTGATAAAAACTCAGTTGTCTGGATGATTATGTAAGTTAAAGCGAACTAATTTTCCATTTAGGTCATATATACCTGGATATTATAAAGGTGTAAAAAACAGACAAACAGTTCTCAATTTCCATGTTGCAGGTGAATTGCTTTTATAAATGAAAAGAACCCATTGATTTCTCTTAATATAGAATCACTGTTTAATATTTTATGTCCTAAAAATGAGCAATGCTGAAAAACCTGTAGAGAACATTGGATTTCCTTTTTATAAATGCATGGTGATTTCTCCAGTGATATCCACTGATTTCTGATACTCTGTCATCGAAATGATATCTATAGCATTGCTTTTCATTGCAGACTTGTCATTTATAAACAAGGCTTTTTTTTTTTTTTTTTTTTCCCCTAGATTTATTTCTACTGAGTAAAGAGAGAAGCTTCAGCAACAGCTCCTGTGGCATAATGCCAGAAAGGCAAATGAAGAGGATGTCAAACTAAATGAAAGAGCAGTTGAACTCCAAACCCCATATTAAAACATTGTTTTCTAATCAGTGGATAATATCCCTGAGTTTTCTTGCCTTGCCATGGAGACTTAGACATCTCAGCTAGAGTCCAATAGGCCCTAAGGCTTTACTCACACTCACAGTTCCAAAACATAATTTATGTACAAAACAGAAACTAAAAAAAAAAAAATGCACCGTAGGAATCAAAAACTTTTTATCAATTTTGGGGGGGATTTGCAATATTTTCCAATGCATGATGCTTGGTGTATTTAGTAAAGGCAGGGAAATAATACAATACTTATTTCTCTTTCTTTCTTAATCATTTTTTCACATGTACATTCAAATATGTTGTGTCATAATGTCAGAACATGTCTTAAATATTTAACAGGTACTTATATAATTAGGAAAAAAATTCCAACATCAATTAAAAACCATTTAAAAAGTCAATGAAATACGTTTCTAAGTAGATATATTATTTTAGCATTTGTTTTGGTTTGTTTCATTTAGTTTCATTTTGTTTCACTCAATGCACAGGAAATATTTCCAGGATTCCCCATGCAAACCAGCACATTGATTCAGAGGTCCCACTGTAAAGTCCAGCCTGTGCATTATAGATGACAATAAAACAAAATAGGAATTCCTTTTCCAGAAAGTGATTTCCTGGGTCACTGCCAAGGGACACACTGCCTTTCCCAGCAGGTTTCAACAAACTACTACAGGTACTTCTTTGTGGGATGAAGTAAGGCACAATCAGGTTTTTTTTCCCAGTATGATCAAGCCAGCTCTATCCATGGCAGCAACAAAATAATGCATAAAAAACTGCCAGTATTTTGGGCATGAGATTATATTGGCAAGAAAGAATAGGAAAAGAGCATAGTAGCATCCTCCAAGGATGACTCACACACTCACTCCAACCTTACATCAGAGTGCCATAGTTTAACCATCCTATTTTCCTGGCTTGCATTTAATTTGATTTTCCACTTAAGGAATGGCTGCACTTAATCGATCCATGTAAGCTCATCTTAGTGGAAGAAGTGAAGCCTCCAGAATTCATCAGGGAAAAGCTAATAAACTTATTAGACCCAAGCATTTCCCAGACATGGCCCAATAAAGTTTTATTTCATTTTTAAATGAAAGACACTGAAGCAAGGACTATTTGAGGGAAGCCATAAATAAATAAAATACTGTGGATGACTTGTTACAGAAGTACAGAAAATAAAAAAAAAAAACCCTTGGGTATAGTCCTCTATAAGGTAAAAGCTTTGATGCAGCATGTATTACAAATGAACTGCACTAAGAGAAGAATATTGGTATCCATTAATTTTATGCAATGAAACAAAGCTTGTCCTATAAATGACTAACTACTGGCAAAATTCCACTATTTTCCACAACTTACTCTAAAATGGCTCGGTCAGTGAAGTTTTCAAGATAACTTCATTTGCAAATGTTACAGATAATATTTACTATTTACAGCTATATTATTAACCACACCATATGTATCGGTAACAGTCATATTTGTTATTATATCTGACATTTTTGCAGGCTTGTGGTTTTGAAAATAACCATGTTTCGGCATAGAAAAGATACTTTTTAGGAATCTTCCTGACTTAGCGTGCATGGTCTATATATGCAGAAATAATGTTTAAGCAATAACCAAATTCTGCTTAAAAAAATCCTATTCAAATTAAATTTTGCATTTGTTCACACTATTGCTCCATGTGTCCAGATAACAGGAGTCTTGGAGATTTTTTCCTTTTATAAAGGAAATGTAAAGTTTGCATATATCTTTCTTTCACCATGACTGCACAAAGACAGAGGTTTTCAGCTAGCTCAAGTTTTGCCCTGAGAGATTCTGCATAAAGTGCTGTGCGTCCCCTCTTCTAACAATGAATATGAATTGTTTTTATGGGGGGTGGGATCTCACCAGAGCGGAGCAGAGGGTCAGAATCCCCTCCCTCGACCTGCTGGCCGCGCTGCTTCTGATGCAGCCCAGGATACGGTTGGCCTTCTGGGCTGCAAGTGCACATTGCCAGCTGAAGTTAAATTTCTCATCCACCAATAACCCCAATTCCTTCTCCTCAGGGCCGCTCTTGAGCCATACTAATAATATGCTATTATTATTGTTCATATTAAATATGAATTCTAACAATATGAAACTTAGTCAAAATTACTTTGTCCCATCATGATTGTTTTAAACGATTTAACTGATTGCTAAAAATGGACCTACTCTGCTTCCAAACCAGTATCAAATTCACAGACAGCATGAACGCATCTTCAAGGTCCTTCAAGAAAGCAGACAAAGATCATGTGACACAAACCTGAATTGGAAAAATTTCTTACCCTTGCTAAGGATTTTGCAAAGGATTTCTTTCTTTGCTGGTTGCCAGACTCTAAGAAGCAGTCAATTTCTGTGGTCCTCAAATCCTTGAGGCTTCACAGCCTCCAAAATAGAACTTAGCAATAAACAGAAGACTCTAGGGTTAGCTGCATTCAGAATCTACTTTATAGGGGAACTTCAAGTAAAGTGAGAAATAATCTCAATTCCTTTACAGATCTTTTCAAAGGTTTCTAGCTTTTTTCCCATGAAACCATACAGCTGACTCAGAAAACAATGTTGTAATTCTGGTGTCCATCTGGATGCTGTATTTCATGTACTGTGCTGTGATTTCCCTTCCTTACCTGCAGCTGGAGCTTGGCACGTATGTCAGTGTCCCACATCTGCTTTTCATGGGTGGGACTTCAATGCCACCTTCCTAGATCACCAGTTGTACTTACCTACTACTGATTATCCATATTAATAGCAATATTATTAATGGAATCAATAATGATAATGATAGTAAGTCTAGAGATGCAACATGTCTATTGACTATTTTCTGTGTGTCTTTGTTTGGCTTTGTAAGCACAGCATCTTCTCCTGAGGTACCACGTATCTTTTTTTTTGTCTATTTAGATGAACACCTTGAAAATTCATCAGTCTTGTTTATATCTTAATTGCTTTCCTCTGACTATTATTGCACTTAAGTCTCTTCCAATGTCTATTCCTAATTTAAAGCAAACAAATTTTTTCATTTCCCTTTCAATTTCAAAACTTATATTTATGCTTAGACATTAGAATCATGGCCATGTGGATAACCAGAGAAGCACAGCAAAATTTCTAGATGTACCCATTGACTATTGAAGTCCAGCATCAAGCAGGTTGGGATCTTTATAGTAAGTGATGACTTACTGAACTACCTATTTTCTTTTATCTGCCAGTGAGAACACTTACTGAATTAGCGTGAACAGTCTGGTTCCAGGATATGATCTTAATGGGGATCAATGTTCACAATCAGGAGTAACAGAATCAAAACATACTCAGGTACAAACAACTAAACTCTTTACCAGGCTGATGAATAAATATAATTTTCTGGAAAGATTTAGTTACTTATCAGATCACTTATGTTAAAATTTCTATGATAAAATAGAGGTGTGACCTACTTCTTAAAACAAATTGAATTCTGCCTACCTCTCGAGCCTGTCGAGGTCCCTCTGAATGGCATCCCTTCCCTCCAGCATGCAATCACACCACACAGCTTGGTGTCATTGGCAAACTTGCTGAGGGTGCTGCACTCAGTCCCACTGAATAATTATTTGTGTCACAGTTCAGAAGTTTTAAAAAAATATATTCAGTCCATGGAATACATAATATTAACATATTTGTGAGCTCATCGTATATAATAATTGGGCTTCATACAATTACTTAAACATAGAGAAATGAGTTGATAATGTTGCCTGGTGAGGGTCCTTTCCAAAAGTCCACTGAGGTTATAAGCAAATTTGATGCAATTTTGGATAAGACTTTATGAGACTAGGTCTCAGTACTTACCAGATGAAAGTCAGTCTTTCTCCTTTCCCCTTCTTTGTGTAAAGGAAAGACATTAAAATAAATATATATACATATTCACATTTGCAATATTAATAGACTAGAATATTGTCATGAATGAATCTTGACTCTACAATTTCCAGGTGAATTATTTACTTATGCAGACTGTTGCATATGTTATTTTCATGCATATAAATATTGGTTTGACATCTCTTATTTTAGCTTCCCAGTTTGCATCTCTTCACCTGTACAGTATGAGGACTTTGTGCCTTTAATTGGCTCAGAGTCTAATTCAGTATTTGTTTGTATTAGCTCTATGGAGGTATTGCAAAGGTATTGCAATGCTTCACTTTTATCTGTAGAATTATTTTTTTCATAATAATGTTGGTCCTTTTGAGGTTCTTCAAATAATTTTGCCTTGCTTCTTTTTTTTTTTTTTTTTTTTCTGACTGAAATATCTATGGAAGATCTAATGAGATAATTTTGCTATTACACTTATTTTTCACCTTGAAACATACATTGCCTGAAAGTACATTTCTAACTACGAACTCAGTGTGAATAAACACATAGTGTGTTATTCCCCATTAAAAGGACACTGACAGTTATGTATTCTGTATGCACATACATCTACATATAAAGCACTTAGAGATATTTTTAGGTTCTCTAGATTACCAGATTTACTCAGCTGTAATCCAGCCTAAACCCACTGTATTCTGAGTATTATCAACCTGCTACCATAGTCACAGAAACCTATTTTTGGCAACAAACATTCTTAACATTATATATTATTAACAAGTAACTTGGCACGGATCAAAGCACCCGGTGCTGAGACTTTTCAAATCTTCATTGTATGAGTTTTGTAGAATTGACCGTAGAGTGATTTCACCATGCACCCACTCCACCTTCCCACCAGCTGAGCCAAGTATCTGCCTTACACTTGTACTCCAAGGCTTGCTGAGGCTATCCCATGAACTTGGTTTTTTTTTTTTTTATCCGATGAACTTTTTTTTTTTTTTTTCTGACTGAAATATCTATGGAAGATCTAATAATGAGATAAGTTTGCTATTATACTTATTTTTCTCGGCAGGGATCTTCAGGAAGCACCACACTGTGCTTTTCTTTAACTCAAGTAAATGACCTTAATACACCATGGTTCCCCTGATGATACCACTGTTGTTTCTGTAAGGCCTGAGCCAAAGCACGTGATTTCCTCGGTAGCTAACTCAGTAGCTGCAACTTTCCAAAGGACAAAGAGGTACTTGCTGCCCGGCCCCTCTCACAACATCGCCTTTGGACATTATTGGCTACACGGACTGCAGAGGAGCAGTGACAGACTCAAGGCTGCTGTACCCGTGGCAGAGGGAGACCCGGAACAGACTGATGTCTGCGATCTGGGGCTTTCTTTTCCTTTAAGACAAAAAAGGACCAAGTGCCTCTGGGAGTTCTTGCCACTGTGACTGCTTTGACCAAGGCTGAGCGGAGGTTACGGCCATGTGGCAGGATGACATCACCTTTGGCACAAGGGAATGACAACCCGTCAATGCAAACCTTTTGGGACAAAGAGGTATGTGAAAATTCTTTGTCTTTAACTGTATTTGCCTCCATCGGTCTTCCATGAAGTGTCAGGAGGTGGCTGCTGGAGGGAGCTGCAGCCTGCTCCTGGCCAGCCCTGAGGCAGGAGTCCTGCAGCAGTGATGTGGGTCTCCAGGAGCTGGGAGATCAGACACGCAACTGGCTTGCTGCTTGCACTGATGCCTGAAGAGCGCTTCAAAGTCTCACCGGTAGCTGCACATCTTCCAGTCTGCCCCTGGCCTCTTCAAGAATTTTGCACTGTTTTTCTTGAACTTAAAGCAGCGTTGCTTGTTAGTCTTCCTACACCCAGCAGCATCGTGTAGTCTGTACCCTCTGGGTCTGCCCCTGGTTTACCCTGTTGCTTGAGCCCTCCAGCAGCACAGATCTCAGAAAAATTTGGAAATTTCCTCAGGTGCACTGATTTACCTCTGAATTTTCTGGGAGGTGAAGAAGGGCTGCAATCAACACAATTGATAAGCATTTATTAGTAAGAGTACTTTCCCTATTATTCACTTCAGTGAATTCTTTCTTTTTTGCTATTAGACTAGGTAGTATAATGTAACAGTGCATTATATGTCTTCATTTAGCAAAGCCTGTATAGCATATGCTTTGTTTTTCCTATTCAACATTTTTTCATGGACAAAAAAAAAAAAAAAGATTTAAATTTGGTTTTAGTGTTACACGAACACACTCATAAAAAGGTGTAAACCATACTTCAGCAACTTTGGCTATGTGACAAAATGTCATCAAAACATGACTGATGAATACCTAATAGATGCATTGAAGGCAAATTCTAATTTCTATCCAGAAATTCAGTTTATAAACAGTCCCAAAAGAAAAATTTGCTGTTTGAAACATATAAGCGTCAAATCTAATGAATGGTCTCTTAACTTTTATAATACTTCCTGAAAACTAGATTAAGGTAAAGTAGAAAACCTTGAAGGAATCAGTGAAAGTATTATAATTAATAGTGGAACTATTACAAAGTCCAATCAAATACCCTTCTAAAAATACTCCCTTTGCGTCATTAACCTTGTCAGTCATTCCTTTCAATAAATTTGTTTAAAAATAATAAAAAGAAGGAAATGTACAAGTGTGTACTTCTGGAGTGGCTTCATAAATTGATTAATTTTTTAAACATTTGACTCTGATTAATGAGACCAAGACAGCTGAAATATGTGAATTGAAGATATAAATACACTCCACCTATTTATACAGCCATTTTTCAAGCTGTCTTTCCTGAGGATTATTTAAAATTAAATACCCTATACCTTGCATAGAATCTGGCAACTCAAGGGCAATAAATAAAAGAATTGGGAAATCTATAGTTCAAATTTATGCCACATCACAGGTATAGTAGTACATATGTGAAATTATAAAATTATTTCAGCACCACCTCACTAACACTGGTGTAGATCTGGAACATACAGTGACTCACCAAAGGTGAATCCCTCCATTTGTACTCTAAGGAAGTTGATGTTCGAGGACTCTACTGGGACACCAAAAGAACATGAAGTTCCTTCACCCCCAGCTCGTAATAGTGCATCAGTATTAATTACACTACGCATTTCTATACTACCATCAGTGTGCGAGAGACTGACAAATTCCAAGAACCACATCGAAACATATAATGAGAAGGTAGAATATGCAATTAAAAAGTTAGAAGTGAATAAACTTCCACAGGTTTACTTTAAATATTTAAAGGCTGTTCTGACTCTAGAAAATATTTCCTATTTAAAAATAAAGTTTTAAAAAAAACCCCAACAAACTCTTTTCCTCTTATGTAAAAGTAAACATGCAGCTGTTTCAAGAACAGTATTATCTTTAAAATTTTATTTACAAAGCAACAGTGATATGAATAGGAACCACTGAGAACTGGAGGTGCTTCTGTGCCATGAAAGCTGGTACAAAGTTTGTAGTAAAACTCTACAGAGTCTTACTGCTCTTTGCCATATCACCTTTTTTTGTTGTTCTGAAGGTGATATATCAGGACTAAATTTACAATTCATATTCCATAAAACCTACAAATGACATTATTCTTCTTCTTGACACAGATAGTGAAAATAAGGCTATATTGAAATCAATGAGAGTTTTCCGTACATGAAAGCTACAAGATATAGGTGCTTATAATTATCGTCTTTAAACTTAACTTCCTTTTCTGTATCTTGTAAGGAATTCAAAGTCCTTTGGAAGGTATTTGGCATTTAAATTCCAAGGGCTGACCAAATTCAGTAGCTGAAGTTGAGATAAAAAAAAGAAATGAAAGATTTTCTGAGAGAGAATAGTAGTTTGTGCTTCAGCCTTAAATGATCCTGATATCTGATACAATGGAAAAGCTGAAGAAGAGATTAGCCATTTGAAAAATGACCATTTCAGAGCTTTTCATTGATTTCTTAAAGGTCTATTCACTAAAAAATACATTTAAAGCATAAATGGCAACAATCCTACTGGTAGGTCGTTACTTGGATTCAAACTACTTATAGTCTGCTGCTTCAAAACTGTAAAAAATATTTCTACCCTAGTAATGAGTTAGCATTTGCTATGGTTGTGGGTGCCAGCTTGTGACGGCACATGCAGGCAAAAAGGGGCTACAGGCAGGATTCAGTATAACTGATTGTATATAAGTCTAAAATTGTGTTATACTTTACAATCATTTTAATATGGCTGAGAATGCCTGGCTGAGGATTTTATTCTACAGAAAGATAATCCTCTATGCAGCAGAAGTAAGGACACATCCAAAGATCCAGCAGTTAGGGCCACATGCTCACAGTCACAATGTCAGTGCTGGGTTCAGTGGTGTGGGAAAGCAAATATGGTAAAGGGAGAGCAGACAACAATTTATCTACAGCAAATTACTGAGTTCTTGTATATTTGGATTGCTACATTATTATATCAGAATCAGATTATTATTTTGTGGTTAGCTGCTGTTCGGAATACTTAATGTGTTGAAGACAAATGAGGTCCTAGAAGACAAGAAATAGTATACTGACATCCTTTTAGGAAGGACAAAGAAAGAGAAACAAAATATAAGCCAAGGAATTAAGAACAGACAGGTTAACTTCACGACTTAGGAAGTTCTGGGATAAATAACCAAACAAAGTACACAACACTTGGAAGATTACAAGAAAACAAGTAGCAGCTGTCAAGAGCAAACAATGTCAACTCTGTCTAAAATCTTTTTAAAACAAGTTAAAAAGTCAAGGGGTAAAGGGGAAAAATATCCATAAAACCAAACAGCAGGGATGGGATTCAGTTGCTTAAATATAATATTCATGACCATGAAGGCATCCAAGATAACCATACAAGGCTGGCAGATATGACTTACAACCCAGGGGAGATCTGCTGTCTTCTAGCTGACAGCTGGAGGCCAGGCAGGATATTTTATGTTGCCTAAAAAGTTACTGGACATCTATGCGTAGGGAACTGCATTTATCCCAAATGTTGTATGCCTTGACTTTCAATATAGATTTCTAAGAAACAGGTTCTATGTGAAAATCTGATAGAGTGGAGGCAAAAATGGCCTTATGGCTATACTTGGACAACAGTTACCTGTGGTCATTGCCTAACCAGAAACACTGAATCACAAGGAGTCCCAAAGGGCTTTGTCATTGGCCTCATTCTATGTAAGATTATCCAAGTCACTAATGGAAAAAACAAACCAAATTTCTCAAAGCTTTGTGTTATTTGCAAACATGCCAAGTGATACTTCCTCTATTCCGCACACCTGAAGTACTGTGTCCAGTGCTGGCCTCACCAGTACAGGAGAGAGATGGAGCTACTGGAGAGAGTCTAGGGAAGGGTCACGAAAAAGGTTAAGAGACTGGGGCATCTATCCTATGAGGAAAGGCTGAGAGAGCTGGGACTCAGCCTAGAGAAGGCTCAGGGAGAATATAATTTGTGCCACTACTGGTATTGATCAAGTTCCATCTTGAAAGGACTTCTTTGTTGTAAGTGATGAATGTCGTGCATTATCCTTGAAATTATTACACAGCCTGTGAGGGCGATTAATTTTTCTGAGAAATTACAAGGTAGTTAATTAATCTGAGTTAATTAAAATTTTACTCCTTTAAGAAGAGTGTTGGTCCATTTAGCATATGTCGGTCTTTTTCCACTAATGACCTCGAAAAGAAAATATTACACATTCTTGAAGTTTATTTTTAAAAGCTATCGAATTCCTGTATCTAATCCTCAGTTCAAGAAAATTAAGTTCATTATGCGTTATTATTAGGTAATTTCACTTAACCACAGTAAGACTAAATACTCGTAGGTTATTGTGACATCAGAGCTAATTAGTCAATCAAATATGCAAAACTTCTGGTGTTTGTAATATATCAAGAATCTGAGGGAGACTGGCTAAAGGCACTAGGAATGTAATGCAGAGAGTACTCAGCTCCATTCTCAGAGAATTTAAAAATCTCTTGGCCACACACTACTTGGGCAACATTTCCTGAAAGACTCCTCTTCAAACCATTCCCTCTGCTGGGGAAGAAGCACTATCAAGAAAAATTTAATGATACACACCCATAGAGCTTCAGAAATTATGACTTAGAGATTGAGCTCTCCCTTTTGCCCTTGTACAACACGTTGATGTCACTAGTATTTCAAATTAAGGATCTTCTGCATCATCAACATGCTTTGGCTCTTTAGCAGTGCTGAGGAGAGGCAAAACAACCATAAAATCCAGCTTAACTGGCTGGTATGCTCTACTTGCTTTAGTGTGCTGGTGAATCTGTTCTTTAATTTGAAATAAATATGATTTAAGTCATAGGTAAAATCAGAACTAATACAGTAACATTCTTGTGCATTATTAGTATATAATTTTGAAATATTTTAAATACAGTAAAAACAATAGGCAAACTCCTTAGACTAGGATATGAATTGGTTCTTCAAGCACAAAAAATATAAAAATAACTTCACTCAGAGCAATGTTACCTCTCATGTGTAGACCTACCATGAGAAAAATATTTTGAGGAAATAGGAAGGTAGTAAATCAAATTAATTCTAAAAGACTTTTTTTATTTTTTTTTTTTTTTAAAAAAAAACCCAGTATTTGTATACCAGAGAGATGTCAATCATCTTTCATCCTAACATATGCTAAAACTTCAGGAACACAAAACTACTACTTGTAAGTACTTATGTGCATAGTACACAGACTTATAAATACTATTTGTGAGAAATCTATGAATAAACATATTCTGGCATTTCCAATAAAGCCTTCAACATCCTTTCTTATTTTATCTTAAGTCACCTTTATCCTTTCTTATTCCATCTGTTTACTTAAAGTATTTGAATATACTGAAGGAAAAACTGTGATTTAAATTGCACAGTAAGAAGTGGAAAGAGGGTTTTTATTTTGCTTTGGGTTTACATCTTCAGGTTTTCTTTTTAGTTTACAGGACAGGCAACCAGATGGAAACTTGTCTGAAATATATGTGTATATGAATGCATATGTTTTGGTTGCCGGTTTGTTTTTTATTTTATTTTGGGTTTGTTTTTGTTTTGTTTTCCTAGAGTAGACTGGATTTATTTGAAACATACAAGCCAAAAGTTAGTAATTTCAAAGGTATCTGGGTAATTTAGGGGAGAAAGTTAAAGTGACGGCAACCAAAATTTAGGCCTGTAATTTCATCAGGTACTTTTTAACGTGTTCTAGTATTGTGCTCTATTAGGTCTAGACATCAAAGCATAAGACTGATTCATGGTCTTTGCTATTAAAAGAGTGTTAATGTACTAAATGAATATAATCTTAAATTATTTTAGAAGCACAATCATAGATAATGATTATCCTTCAAGGATAAAAAACAACATGCCATTAGACATTCTGGCTAAAACAGTGTTTTGTGGAAGAAATGGATAACTGTAGCCAATTAGGGTCAGTGACTGCAGACAAACTTAACATGAATTTCTTCAGGTGTGCTCCTAATTCCTCCAGTTCCTGGCACTGGCAGGAACTTTCATCTCCAGGGCTCCTTGCAGACCCCCGCCTGCCCTGGCACAGGGGGCAGACTGTCCCACCAATCCCAGACCAGCCATTTTGAACAAGGCTTCGGGGCAGGGGTGGTGGAGTAGAAGTACTAAGTAAAGACTTCACTGTGATCCCGTTTTACAGACCTCTACAGCAATATGACATTTTTAGGCAAAACGTTACACAGAAGATGATTACTACTATTGACAGTAAGGACCTGCAGTTGAGTGTTGGTAATCCAAACTGAGTTTCAAGACTATAGGAATAAGTATAAACCAGTTAGGAAGGTTCAAAGTAAACATCAGTTCAAGGTCTAAAGTGTTTATGGCTTGAAATAAGCTTAGCTCATTGCTAATCAATGGCCTGAATCCAGAGAGGGTGTTTTTACCAGGATATGGATAATAGTAAATCTGATATGTAGTTTTAGGGGGAAAAAAGTTAACATACATAGTTGAAAAAGATAAACCAGATCTGAAAAGCAAAGCAATTTACAGAAAAATATCTTTCTCTTCAACAGTTGTAAGCACTTTCCTGCATGCATCATCACGGAACGAATTTTTACTCTTCCCTGTTAATAAAGCAGAAAAATTAAAAAAGAGTTGTCAGTGATCCATATTTAGGCTATGTAAACTTAGCTTCTAAAGCAATATGAGTTATTTTCTGCTTGCTGTATTTAGTAATATGTTTAGAAATACATAACAATGACGTAATGAAACTGAGGCTGTTTGAATAGATGTTTTGAAGCCCCTCACAGAATGCATATAAAGTTACAACAGTGTAACTTATTCTGATTTATATAGCAAGATTTGGTCCTTTAGGTCTTTTGATGGATGCATGTGGATATAGTTGAAAGCAAGAATCAGAGGACAGGAATTAGAAATTATACAGGCAAGGTGAATTTGCATATCAACTTGAGAATACAGATGGAAATGAAAGTGTATTTAATCAGGCACTTTATATTAGCATTATTGATTACCTAAAGGGTTCTGGCTGTCACAGGCAAATGTCAGATGCTCTAATTAGATTACTGTACAACTTGTGTATGAATTAATTGCACAGGGGATTGCATATAAACCAAATGCACTCCTTGTTTTTCACACTTTTTTTTTTTTTTTTCCTCAACAGATCTTTTACATCTGCTGGACGATGACACCATGAAATACAGTTTCTGAATGCAGATTTGGTTTGGGATGTTCAATAATTTTATGTATGTATACAGTGTGATTCCTATCTCTGGTTTACCAATGGGTCTATAAAGCCTCACAGCAAGATTAATTACAGCTCACATCAATTTTGGCCTCTAGGTGTCATGTAAAGAACATAACACTAAAGAGGAAGCAGAAGAATCTTGATTATGTCCATCAGAGAAAAAAAGGAGAGAATAACAGGTAGGTAGTGGAATTTTTAAAAGGGTTGAGTTTACTGTTTTAAATCTTTTTAAATAACTGATGTTCTTGAAGTTAAGTGGGAAGTAGGAAGAAATAAATTCAATGGAAGAAAAGCTACTGATTGAAGAACTACTTCTATAAATCAGCACGATTTGAGAAAATAATAAAAAAGGTTCAAGAACTCACAGATGTCATATAACTGATATTCAAGGTTAAAACCGGTACAAAAAAATAATACCTGTCAAGGATGCAATAGAAATATAGTTATATACCTGACCTTTTGCATCAAACTCTGCCTGTACTTCCAAGCATTTCTCAAAATACTTTTGATAACACTCTTAAAAACAATTTTCCAAATGTTTTATTTGCAGTTTTAAAATGCACAGTGCAAACACCATAAAAACACTTTGCTCCATGACAGCATTTATCCAAGGATCTTAAAATGCATTAGTCATGAAAATACCATATGAAATAAATAAATAGAATTATATTCATTTTTGCAGGTCAGTGAATAGAAAGAAAAAGTTACTGAAATGCAGGTCCAAACTCTATGTCCAAATCAATAGCAAGTCCAGGAGATGAATCTCAAAATCTTTTTCCCACCAAATTAAACATTCATTATTAAATATACATAAAAATGTGTCAAGAAAACAATTTAGATTCTATAAGGGATCTTGCATGTAAGGTTTCTAAGACATCATGTTTTTCTATGTATTAAAGCACTTTGGAAAACTGTGGGTGCCTGTAGACTTCTGTGCCACCAGTGGACATCTTATCTTTATGCAGGCACTGTGCATCCCAACATCACCGAATACCCGTGTTAAGTAGAGTCTCGAAGACAGTGTTCACCCTAAAGTCTGAGTCCTGTACACTACATGTAAGACAAGCCAGTAGAGCTGACCTTATTCTTAAGGCCACAAACCTGGTATTTCTAAGTTACGCAATGCTAGGGTTCTCAGTTGCTTCTCCACTGGTTGGCTCTATCAGCCATAAATCTCTTTAACTGTCCAGCAGCTTGTGCCTTTTCCTGTCTTACATGCTTCTCCTAAGGTCATCACCAGGACTATCAATGTGCCAACACCACAATTTTATCTCACATCTTCTGTTCCCGTTGACTAACAATCATTTCCAAGCACAGAAGCGCTGAATAAACTAGGATCCAGCTTGTGCCAGTTGTTCATCTCTTGGTAATGGTTATTTCAAAATGACACCACAAGTTACTATAAAATGCTTCTTAGAGTATGTTAGTACTTTCATGGTGTTCTAAGTGTCCATTTTTAGTTTTTTCTCTCCTCCCACTAGAACATTTTTTTTTCCTCTTCAGAGAATAAATGCATTAATCAAAAATAGCTGCAACAGACTGACCGTGCTGATCATGCTAAATAGATCTAACTCTCTAAATCTGCCATTTCCAGGAGTTAAAGAATAACGAGATTAGACTCCACTTACACCCAATACATTCTGCTTGAAATTTCTAAGTGCCTCAAATGCATAAATACACTCAGCCTTGATACATAACATTGAGTATCTTTAATCAGTCTCTGGTATGTTTACACACTTATAGCTTTATTTCACTTCTATTAATTGTAAAGAGTGGAAGAGAAGCATTTCAATATAAGGTAACTCTTACTTGACATTGTAACTCACAAAATTGGACCCTCTTCCTCACCTTGCCTTCTTGCTATGTTATTCTTTGATTCTGAGGAATATTAAACGTTAAGTAAAAAACACCTTTAAGAAAATTACCTCTTGCCTCAGCTTCTTGCAGTTGTGCTCCAGCTGGGTCAGCCACTTTCCATCAGTCAGTGCAAACTCTCAGTAGGAGTCAAGAGCAGAGTGTCAAACTTTTTTTTTTTTTTTTTTTTTTTTTTTTTACCATAACAAAAAATTGTGAATGATTTTGTTCTCAGGCAGACCATTTCTGCACCATAACAGAAATCTCATTTCTCAATTTCTTTGCAAGTAGTGGTGTATAGTAAAAAGTTGTCCCAGTGCATTAAACAAACATGATATGAACTAGCTTATAACAAAAGGTAAATGAAACACTGTATGACAAAATGGCAGCACTCCTGCAAATGTGTGGCTTAAATGGCAACAACTCGAGGTCTTTTGCGGTCACACCCCTCCACTCAGGTTGGCAGGTTCTATGTTGGGGAGTCTCAGATTCTGCTAAACCAGCCTTCGGCACATCAAGTCTTTGTAGGCCAAGTTCAGAAGCTTTGGAATAATAGTTTGTGAGTGCAAAGGATTATCTACAAACACAAAAAAGTATGATGGAAAAAATGAAAGGATTAAGCAGGAAAATATTTTAAAAGCATGTTTTTTCTCTTGTAAAACATTCTAACCTTGAGAAGGAAATAGTTCCTAGAAAATTAAACAGTGAAATACAAATGAATTTTTAAAACATGAGTTAATATTTTGTGTCTCAAAATTAATTAAATTAAAATATATTTCAGGCATACAAAGTGGCTTTTACTCAATTTTATCACTGGTTAATTTGATCCTTCATTTAATTTGATCAAAACCCCAGGAATCAAATCAGCTGTATTAAAAATAGCAAAACTTTCACTCCTTATTTTGATTAATTTTGATCGCCTTAGGCAAGTAATATCGTATAATTCAATCACTAGTTATAGAACATTGCCATTTTAATTAATTATGAGAATGAAAAAAATTGAGAACAGAGATAAAAAGCCCAAGGAAGAAAATGTATTTCTAACAGAAGGACAATTACAACTCAATGTTGTGTTATTAAGACATTGTTACTAAAATTTTTAGTTCTACCATTTGTCACTGTAACCCACTTGCTTACTGTACAAGCCCAATACGCACCTTCACCTATGACTATACTGTACATATAGGAAGATCAAAATTCAATAGAGTGCCATCTCTTGAGATTTTCTTGCAAGGAGATGATGACTTAACTTGCAGCATTTTAGTCTTCTAGGGAATTTCAGTCCTGCCTTGCGGCAAAACTCCTTGGACAGGTTGTTGTCACTACTTTCCCACCTCTTCAAGAAAAAACTGCTTTCAGAACTGGCTCAGGAAGCAAATGTAATTATTTAAACAAAGCTGAGGAAAGAAGAGGAGGAAGAAAGTATCCAGCAGGTCTCTTCATTACTTTCCATCCCTCTTACTCTGTTCTCCTTTCCTTCTCACTACCCACTGGGCCTGGTTGGAGATACAAAAGAGGCAATTCTGGTCACTCAGGAGAGAAAGGCAGATTCCCTGACGAAACGCTGAGGCTGGCAGCACTCAGGATAATGTAAAAGACTGGTGCTGTAATTAATTGCCAGTCAAGCAGACTGATAGCATGTAGGTAAGTGATTCTGTAACTTCAAAAATACG